>JBBMFX010000017.1:6470015-6489587 GCA_037832545.1 Rhabdalestes septentrionalis
GTGTGTGTGTGTGTGTGTGTGTGTGTGTGTGTGTGTGTGTGTGTGTGTGTGTGTGTGTGTGTGTGTGTGTAAGAGTGGGAGTAAAGCGTGTGGGGTGTGGGATGGTGTTTGCCTGTTGATTAGATATGACGATGTGAGTATGTGAAGGGCTTATTTGATCAAAGGGGTGAATATGAACCCACTCTCTGTGAGCCCAGGGAAACATGTGACGAGGCTTGGCAGTCAAACTAGGAGAGCGTGGAGTTTTTCTTTCTCTCTTCCAAGGTTAGATGTAATACATTTTGGATTGTGTGGTCAGAGTCTAAGCCCCGGACTACTTCTCTATTAATCATTGCCAAGATGTCTGATTTTTTGGCTTGTCATTTAGCAGCCCGGGCCTTGATGGTCTCATTTTCCTGTGAGTCTCCTGTTACCACTTGTGCTTGTAATTAACATGCTTTCCCACTCTGTGTAGACACATGGACACAGCTGATAGCATTTCTTGCCCCCCCCTCCCACTTTCTTGCTTTTTCTAGTATTGTGCCCTTCTCCTCCCTTTCCTTACTGTACATAGGTGTGTGTCTGTGTGTGTGTGTGTCTGTGTGTGTGTGTGTTTGTGTGTGTATATCTGCATGTACTAGATTGCACTAGATGATCAAGAAAAGGAAGGTCACTCTGAAGAATGAAAGTCACCCACAGGGTTGCGCTCTTGCATGTAATGGACCATTGGGTCCTAGGGGCAGCTAATTCACACAGGTGGAATGCTACAACATGCAATATTTCACAGAAATCAAGCCCTTTGTTTCATTGTGTCTGTGAATATCTGTCAAGATGTCTTGGCAGAAGTTTTTTTTACCCGTGCCAGGACTTTCTCTGTATTCTGCATTTGAAACAGTCTTCTTTCCTTATAGCTCTATTTCTGTTGAATTTGCTTACATTACATGGGTGTTAGAGATAGATAGTGAGCCTACTAAAACATCCCCCTGTTTAAGTAATTCTGCCAAATAGGATTTGTAAAGCAGCCCAGTCGTAAAAGGACAAGTTCAGCTCATCTTTGGAATAGTAATTAGACTATGTGTAGATACTATAGGACCCTGTGTGCCTGCTGTGGTATGTTGGTAGTACAGAAGTTTCTGCAATGCAGTATGTAGGCATCTTTTACATGGCTGTATATCTGTGCTCAGCAAGAGGAAGGAACAACGTTGGGAAGTTCATGAAACACATGAAATTTAACAACTGTTTTCCTCTCGAATTAAAGTCCCAACCTCAGACATCTCAGGTGCAAAGGTATAAGCGAGTCACTAATCAAATGAGTGTTTTTTATGCATCAAAAATAAGGAAAACAGAATATTTATCTTGTGTTGTTTACAGCAGTGTGGTCTCTGCAAGCAAATGATATTTTAGAACTGTACTCATACAGGACAACTTTTCACAGAAGTACCAACAAAAATGGCACTGAAATGCACAACACATTATGTAATGTATTTGCCATTCTGTTCTTCATGACTGTTTCAGGGATGTTTTACTCAAATGCATGAATCTCACCTTGCTTGCAAGTCACTGTGAGATATGCAGTGATATGGAGGTGTGATGTCTTTTTTTTAAATGAAGATCAAGGGTTAAGAATATAAATTATATTTAGGGGCATGCCATTTTGTCCCTGGAATATCTTAGGAAAACTTAGAATCCTGAAGGTAAAATGAAAGACTGGAATGAAAATAAGTGTTAGACCTGGAAAAAAAAACGGGAAACCATATTTTGTAAGTGTGTGAGGTGGTCCCTTTATTCAGCAGGTAAAAAAGTGGTGGCTGATGTCTTATGCAGTGTGCACTTTCAGGCTAGCTTGAAGCTTATTTTATTGGAGTCCATTTGACATGTGTAAATTTCAGTTGTAAAATTTTATGTCCCACTGTGTGGCCATACGTTGTAGCAGATGTTAAACTCTGCAGGGTGTGCTGGACTAAGAGCGAGCTATGGAGCTGTTTATTTCCTACAGTGCTCCAGTGCCCTGCAGCTGAGGTCAGCCATCTTAAAATGTGTGCATGACCTTTAAACTTCACAAAAAAATCTCTTTCCCTGCATAAATAGAGTAATCCTGATAGACCTTTTGATACTCTCTAACTGTAAAGTTTTATCGGTTAATGCTTTAACAAACTAATATTACATGTAAATGAGATCAATGTTGGATAACTTTTTTGTGAGTGGATGCTAATGGCATTGAGAAAGCTGATGTGGGCCTGGCTGTGTGGGCACTGCAAGCTGGGCTCAGTACAGCATGTGAGTTTAACTGCGGCTTGGCAGTGGCACTGTTGCGCAAACAAGCTGCAGCCTTGCAGAAATATATTTCCAATATTATACCATTAAGTCTGTGCTCGTTGTAGCCAGGGCATTTTAAGGCCCCTGAATTCTCCAAGTGATCCGGAGGCCTGATTCTATGGAGGTTTGTTTTGGCCCTGTTCTTTGCCTTTCACTATGGGCTGCAGATGTTCACGGTCTGTATGTGTTTCCCAATTAAAGCATTAATCCAAATCAGTTAAAATGATGGCACATGGAGGAAGGACGCCCACGAAGCATGCTCCGTCTTTTCTCTCTCTCTTACTCTCCCTGTGTAATTGCTCACCCAGCATTCCTCATATGAGCATCAAAGTGGGGGTCTGGTAAATGTGGAAAATTTAACGCAAACGGCAAGAAAGTAGTGAAATTTGTCTGGCTTTTAGCTTACTCTTCTCATGCACTTTATTTTCCCCCAGAGCTCACTGTCCTGCAAATGGTGTTTGTATTCAGACCCTTTTGTGAATGTTTCTATAAATGTACTACAGTCAATAATTGCTAAATTGCACCTTGTTTTTGCTCATACTACAGAAACACACCTTTCCATTTTTTTTGCAGAGTGACCCACATTGTTTGTCTTAATTCGGCTGATTTTGTATAAAATTTTCAGAGTTGTAACTTCTGACTGTTTTTCTGCTCTAATTATTTTATGTGTTTACTAGTACTTTGAAATATATTACTGACTGAGTCATGTACTGATTGTTCTGTTGATTAAGCTTTTTTAAAAGTATGTAGTACACATAACTGAACAATATCAACCATGCTTAAACATTCAAAGTCAATACTGGTCGACAATGAAAAACTCGTCATGTCATACTCATAAAATTTCAGTTGATTATTAATTTCCATATATAAAGTGGCAATAAATGGTGTAATTGTGTTTTATAATCATTTTATGAAACTAATAAAGTTTAAGTACATGATTAAATTTGCCAAACAGACTGATTATCTCTCTAGATATGGTTACTTAATAGCCAGCGCTATACCTTTACCTCAGTTTGATTTTGGCCAGAGTCCTTTCTTTGCTTGTTTTACCTGTGTCTGTGTGGGAGCTCTGTTGTCCTAAAAAGACATGAAATCAGGAATTGGGATCACTAAATTGTTTCTAGTTGTGATTGTGTGAATGCATGTGTTTCTAGAACCTGCCCATGCCATTTCTTTTGAGATATACTTTAGTGATTGTAGTCAGGACAAGCAGCTTGATTAATTGTAGTCAATCAACTAAATCTTACCTGTTTATTTCATTAATATGAACAAACAAGTACTGCCCTCCAAATTTATGGCAGTTATGTAATTGGGACAAACCTATGGCACATCGCTACTGATTGAGTTATGATATTTTTACAATTTTAATTAATTGAGTTGTCAGATTGAATACTTTTGCAGCATTATAATAATTTTTATGCCTCTGAGCCCATGTATGGTAACAGTAGTGCGTGTGACATAGGTGATTGGGTACACAGACTGAGTGGAAAGGGTGCATGACCTAAAAGTTTGAGAAACCACTGACAGGCACAGAAATAAAGTTATTTCTGTTTACATGTTTTCCTCTTGCAAACTGCACACGTTGCTGAGCATGAGGGCGAGAGAGGGTGAGAGAAAGAGCGAGAGAGGTAGACAGAGGCTATCCGTTCTCGCTCATTACTCTAGGTTAATATAAACATGTAGAGAGAAACGTAGGCTGCACCTCTGGCAAGTCCACACTAAACATCCTTTGGCTGCTGCCACTAACTCCTCATGTGTACTAACAGATGACTGGAGCTCTGCACGCCATGGGGAGCAGCCAGGAACACCTGCACTGTCCAGCGGTTTCAGTTTCCTGTGAACACTCCAGCATGACCTGACTACAGCACCCTTAGGCCCACAGCTGCCTGAACTACCACACAGGGAACACTCTATTTATAGAGCATTAAAAAACCCAAAAAGCAATCACCCTATTCAGCCAAATAAGAGGGGAATAAAGGATAAAGTCCATATGCACTGTCTCAGACCACAGATAGGGATGAAGACATCTTTGGGTGTTCTGCCTGTGTGTACTCCTCCAAGTCTGAAAACATTCATCACTAATCCTCTTTCATAACACACAAAAATGTGGAATTCCATAGTTCATCTAAAGCTCAGAGTCGGTTGCAGTATGTTTATGAGTGTGTGTGTGTGTGTGTGTACCCATGCGCTCAAGCATGTGGGATGGATAAGTAGGGTGAAATGTGTGTGCTGTGGAATAGCACTGTATATCTCAGCAGCTCTTTTTCCCTCTCATCATGTTAAGAGTCTTGGGAGGTCGGAGTTAGTTAGCTGTTGTGGCCTGCGTTATGCGTAGGAGGAACGCAATAGACAAAGCAGCCTACGGTATTCTCCCCCTTCGTCGATAAGAGTACTTTGGAGGGAGGGGGAGTGGAGAGAGGATGAGGGGGTGCTTGCTCATGCAATGTGAAGCAGTGATAAGGAGAAATTGGAAGGGCCTTGGACCATAGAAAAGTCCTGTAACTCTATTGTGTAGGAAAGGCAAGTTCCTGAGCCAGGCAAGCAGGAAGGGCAGTGCAAGGTGAAGGCCGAAAGCAACATTAATTACTCCACTGAGGTCATAAAGCACCTGTCTGTGGTTGCTATAAGCTTATAAGAATCTTCGTTCATCATGACTTCTAAAACCTTTTTCTAACACATATTCCTTTAACTGGACACACAAGATTTACAGTACAAGTCCAGTACAAAAAGATAAGTTCAGATTGGATTAGCCATTGCACTGATTAAAGATCTGGTTTTTTTATGTCTCTGCATATTTATATTTTAATTAATTATTAATAATATTATTGTGTAATCATTTTTATTTTTACTATGCATATGTACTTACTTTGTTTTGCTATTCACTACGTACCAAACATTTTACTTCAAAAATGTTCATAATTTTTATGAATTATTAAAGGACAAAAAATTAAACTGGAATTCTACAATTTTCATGACTCATGGAATTATTTGGCACACATGAAATATTTTCGGTACCCTGGACAATGTCTTTAAAGTAATGTTTAAAACATTTAATCTTCTGATATAAGAGGGTTTGCTAATAATTTCCTTTCTGTCAGGGACTCCCTTACAGAAGTGGTCAGATTATTTATTTCCTCTTTGAACCATCAAACCATCTTTCTCTTTTATGTGATCAAAATTTAGCGACTTAATCCTTATTTTATGTGTGTCGCAGTTGTTATATACTAAGTTGTAAATGTTTTTATCTCTTTTTCAGATTCAGTTCAATTCATTCAGTTCATTTGCTTATTAAAGGATTTATTTGGGGGTAGGGGTATACATTGTTGCATGGAAACATTCAGGCATACAGGTACAACAAAAAGAGAACAATGTGAACATCTTGCTGGAAACAAATACTGAATATGTAGTTACTGTAATTGTTCTAACTGTTTTTCTGAAATATGAAATATATTTAAAAAAATAGGCTAAGGGTTACTTTACTGAAACCATATTGTTAAAAGTTCAGCATGACTACAGAATAAGCCACCAAATCATTCACAGTAATTTCCTGTACTTTCTCACCTTGTCAAATGGGTCAGTAAACTTATTTAAGTGAGACAAATCAGGTAGTGATGAGGCGGGTTGGACTGTGAGAAGAAGACTAAGCTGTGGCAAAACACATAGAAACAGAAAATGTTTCAGCAATTTGGTCTATATGATCCATCACACACTCTAAAATAGCAACATCATTCAAAACAGATTATTCTACCTGTGAATCCTTAACCTGGCCCTCCCCATAATGTGTTTGTATTTAGAATATAACTCCTGTAAACAATTTTCACTTCCATTCACATTTTTTAAATATTTGCATCCTTAAGATAAAAAAAGAACAAATTAAGTGCAAAAAATAATAATTAACACATCATTTCCTCATTTCTGCTTTAATATACCTGTTTTATAAATGGCATAATGTCTTTGTAATGCAAATTACTTTGACAGCTTTACATGGGTACATAATCTGTTTTTATTTGTGTTGCAAACAACTCTGGGCTGTATTTACTCCTAAAGAGAGCATGTATCTTTTTGTTTATGCTTAGTTTTATTACCAAACACACATTTTTGAAAATAAAAAGTCTTCAGTACAAATTAAAAAGTGCTGGCCTTTTATAAGTTTGCTGGGTATCATTTTAAAATGCAAAAGTATTTATTGAGACCCCTAATAAAAGAGCCTGCACTCTTTCTTTTTCCAGTGTCTCTCATTATGCAGACAGATTCAGTATGCAGACCTCTCAAATAAAGTGCAGGGAGAAACCAAATATTTATGTCAGTGTTCAGGTTGAACTTCTGCCTTTTTTCCTCTCGCTGCTCATGTTCTGGAGTAGTGAGAATCTCATAAGCCATCCTGCTCTGGAATTTGTTTGGCCTACAAAGTACCTGGAGAGCGCAGCACATTGCCATCGCATAACTTTGAAAGTTGTTCATTGACAGTGTCTTAAAGGGGAAAGCAAGTGCTGATCAGTTTCGAATCACACATTTTTTCAATTTTGTTCATAAAAATGCATCTTAAAGTCATATTTTTTAAAATTTCTGTTCAATTTGTATTTTGTTATTAAGAGATTTTTCATCTTTAACAATCTAGCAAAGTTTTCCATCTTTAAAAACCATACCTTGTTTTTTAGAAATGCTGTTGGATATTTTATTAGTATATATTTTATTTTGTATCATACATTTGACAACTTTAATGGAATTGTATTGTTCAGTGCTTTGTGATGTCCATTGGCCAAAAGTGTTTTATAAAAAAAATTTACTTACTCACAGTACAGATGTCACAGTGCCGAGAATACAGTGAAGAAGTTTGTGTCCAGAAAAGAAAGAATTTAATATGATTAGGGAGATGAGGCAGGAATCTGAAAAATTACATCAATGGGCATCAGGGTGTTTCCCAACACCCTGTAGTTTTGCTTTGTGGTGGGCTGTCTTCTGTGTGAAAAGCTCACTGGTCCTGTGTGGTGAGAATGCCCCTGTTTACTGACCCCATCCCCTGTCATAACACTTTGCGCTTCCAGGTCAATTCTGTCTCTCCTCTGTACTGCTGTACTGTACCATCCTAATTATAGGATTCATAAGCAGACATTTTGTATGAGACACCTGCTAGGGGTTTGGAGAGCTTGTTATTGTCCCTCGGTGGCTCTCCTATACTTAGCTAGAGCAGGGAGTTAATCACACCTCAGCTAATGAGACTAGCTGGACTGTCCCAGCACTGTTGGAAAAAGAAAGCAAATGAAACATATTGTGAGAGTGACTGAGTGAGATGTTTGAAAACGACTTGCTGAAAGAATGAGCAAATGAAAAAAAAAGGAATAAAGAAAACTCACAATCTGCTTGGAGAGAGACCGCAGTTTATGGATCCCAGCAGTTCACTTGGGCCCAGGTCAGGAGCAGAGCTTGGCAGCAGTGGCGGCAGACATTTTTCTCTGTCAGGCTCGCAGGAGTCGCTACAAAGAAGCCAGCTGTCGGGCCTCATGGAACCTGGCCTCTAATTAAAACAGTGGAAAATTAGATAACTCCACAAATTCATCACTGCCGCCCCTGGCCGTCAGGGCTCCGCTCTGGGGGCTGCCACCCACCTTTTGTTTACACCAGAGAGATTTGGCCCCTCTCTGCTGTGTGTTTTTAGAGTTTTTTGGGCTGATTTTTCTAATGGGCTGCAAGGGCCTCTTCTGCATGTCCTCCCACCTCGGTGCCCCCCTCCTGAAAGAGTTCCTGATGGAGCTGATGGAGATGAGACCCCCCCCGACCTACTCTGCCCACGCCTACCTCGTTAGCCCCTCATTTATTAGACACTAATGGAGGTTGTGAGTGCTCTGATGTCATGTGCTGGCATACAAAAAGAACATATCCTCGCTCTCTCTCTCACAATCCCCCCAACTCAACCCCCCCACCCCGCCGTCTCATAAGCGTCACTGTTTTGAGCGCCTCTGTCTGGTCTCAGCTGGTCCTCTCTGGTCTGGAGGCCTCAGCTTGCTGATGGCCAAGTATGATGATGACTGTGTAGAAAGTTGGGAGAGGAGCCATTTCAGTAAGCTACTAACTCTGTATTTGAACTGAGCGTGCCATTCATTGTCTAGCAAGGTCAGGTGAAATGATATCTGAAAATTCTGTGGTCAAGCACACATTTATGGTCCTCGGCCTAGTATTTGCCGACTTCAGCCAGAAAAGTCAGGCCTGTTTTCAGAGCTATCATTTACATCTTTTACAAAATAAAAAGATATGTTTAAAGTAAAAAAATAAAATGGCTTGTGAAATGTAATAGTTTTTCTGGAGTTACAAATAATAATACTTTTCCACAGTATTATTACAGTATCAAAAGTAGCTAATAGAACATAATCCAGCTTCCACATTTGGGCTCCTGGGGTCTACCCACAATGTACAACTTGTGTATTAGCCGAGTGTATAGTTAATGGTCATTTTAGTACACACAACTAAATATATACAGCTGTTACTACTGTCTTACTTCCAATAGTCTGTAAATAAATGGACAATTAATTTAGAAAAGAATGAGTTTGAAAAGAATACAGTGACTGTCATCTTAAGGTAATGTTTGCTTCAATCTGAGAATTAAAAAATGGAGACTTTCCATTTATATTTGGTAAAACCTGTAAGACTCACTGCACTTTTTATTTCTTGATTGTACTTTATATTGTTAAGTCACTGATTGAAAGTCTTTTGCAGTCATTTGAAGTCCATGATCCACAGACATCAACAGCTGCAACCTGTAATGTAGTCATTTACAGTTCTTTTAACAACTTAGTTGTTTAATTACTTTCCTGATTTTAACCCTCTCTTCATTAAAATAAATGAGAGACAATATGAACATGAAAAAAAGTCTTTGGTGGTAGTTTAAGTGGTAGTTCAGTTTCTTTAGGGGTAACTTTAGCTGATTGTTCCACTGCAAGGTGCATCACCAACTACCAACATTTGAGAAATTTAATTGGACGTATGTTAATAAGTTATTTATTTTAACTGCATTAATTCATCTGCTTCTATTGAAGAACATTAATCAACGAAGAAAATTAAGTCAGCATCTCACTTTATTTACACCTTTTAGTACACTATTTTTCAGTGTGAACTTATGGTTAAATTGTAAAAAATCCGTGAAAACTTTCTCTACAAAATTGAGGGTCAAGTTTTTGCTTGGGTTCATCGTAGGATGAATCTGGAAAATGAAGATAATATTTATTTGAATGTAAGTTACAGGTATGTTCAATAATAGGAAACATCTAAAGAGTAATAAAATGTGGTCAAGAGTTCCACTGGCAGCCATGCACTCTCATTACACCATGTTTTACAGATGATGTGGTGTGTTTTGGATCATAAGCACTTCTCCACTCTTTCTGTCTCTGTGGTATAGGTTCATCTTAATTTTTAAATAAAACGTTTTTTTGAGACCTGATCATTCTGTTCCTGAGGCATATACCAGTGGATATTGTGGTAAACTCTCAGAATCCTTTGGCAATGTTTTGCATATTTATACCATATTTTGTATCATTTAAACAGTTCCATGAAAACAGTAAACTAATTACATTAGGTTTTGGATTGAAAAGGAAAAAAAGTAGGAAATTCCGGGCTACAACATCACTCATTCTGGGCTTCAACATGTAAGTCCATCCCTTGCAATTTGTAATGAAAGCTAATTGGGACATTTTGAGTATTCACCTGTCTTGACCCCTGTGTGGTTTTTACTCAGTCAGATAAGTTCTTAAGTAAAGGCCGTCTCCCTTGCTCATTACAAATTCATTTATTTGAAAAGGCTGCAAATTGTTTTATCTGTCGTTGCAAAAAAAACCAAAAACATTTTTTAATTTTGTTACTGTGCATTTCTACAATTTATTTAAATTGAAAACTCATTTCATAGCCATTTCATTCCATTTATGGCATTCTGTTCAGTTTTAAAATAAACTTAAAAAACTTAAAAAACAAGCTAACTAAATGTTTCATCATTAATTCCTCATTTTGTTGTTTGTACTAAGAAAAGTGAGTAATTGAATTTACTTGATTTACTTGAATGTTACATCAACACATTTCTTTGTTATTCTTATGTATTACTTCTGTGTTTGTGTGATATATTTAATTATGTGAAATTAATTTACACAATTGAATAGCCAAATATATTAGATACAATTTTATATAAGAGTATTGCATATCACTTTTACATATGCACATTTATACTATTAACACTTGATTTCACAAGTTTTTGTTAAGATCAAACATTTTCATTGTTAATTATTTGTACATTTTTTAGATCCTTTCTTAATGAATATAAATTTGTGCTCTTTCACCCTAATGTAATATGTAATTCCTAGTTAGAAGGAAAGATATGACTTATAGACTTATAAAAAATATAGAATATGATGGATGGTAGTGCTTCGTTTTTTTGTACTTGGAGCCATTCTTGATGTTATTTCACTCATTTTCTATGTGCAATTCCATCAAAATATCTTTGGGCCTTATTATTAGTAGGATCAAGACTGTCTACAGTGTAATAACAACATATGATATAATATACAGCTACTCTGCAATTGATCATTTACTTTGCCTTCAGACAATGCAGTCATCAAAGAGTGGTAATAGATACACCTGAAATAGTATGTCATTCTCCATTAATATACAATAGTGAGTTCTGGCCTCCAGGAGCTGCTGCGTGAAGCCTGGCCCGGCTGCCCTGCTCTCTCTCTGGGCTTCCTGAGTGTCCCCTCCTTGGGGGGTCTGACCCGGTGGTCTGCTTCGCTTCCATAGGGAGGCAGTTCCATGTAAACACAGCCCTAAGCACTGCTGCTTATCCACCCCCCCCCATCCCTCCATTTCTCTCAAACACACACACGCACATACACACACTCACACACGTCCTCCAGCCGCATCCAGTGGCCTGACTGGTTAGAGAGAAGACCCACTGGAGTATGATTCTCAGCCTTTTCTTGCCGGACCACTCCACCTCCCTCTGGGACACCCACTCCGACTGTTGTGCCTCTGCTTGTTTCCAGCCATTTGTCACAGTGAATTGGTTTACCACATCTTTTACAGTTCAGTTAACTCATTTTAATGTTTCTGTAAATCGGGCGAGTTTTCAGGTTCCAAATTCATATGTAATCAGAATAAATAAACAAAACTCGTGTATGGAATATAAATAAATATTTCTCTGATTGATCTTTGGCAGTGGGAAACTTTAACTTTCTTCCCAAATTTGAGCCAAATACTCCATGTGAATCAGCTGTCCATATGCGCTCGTGATTTATAGTGAATACGATTACAGCTTTTGATGTTGTACTGAATAAAAAGAGCCACATATCTGTTCCTTTAACTCTTTTACATCAAATATTTTGCAGGCAATAAGAAAAGCATGTTGTATTTTTCTCTTAATTATCTCTGACATGGAGGTCAGAGATTCTGTGGAAAGTGGTGTCAATTTTGAATTTGATGAAAGGTTTGTCTGTATATTGACAAATTCTTAACAATTTCACCACTATTCTTTACATTTTGCCACAATTATTTTGCATTTGTGCTTTACATGTCACACTTTAGCTATTTCTTGACATGTTTGTGTTATTCTTTATGTAAATATTTTATGATGTAATTACTTTTAAATTAGATATAACAAATTATGAAGCTGAATAAGTTACAGAAATCCTTCATATCTCTAAATTTGTAACTTATTTGTTATTTTCTAGGGTGTTTTTACATAAAGCTGTATGTCTCTGTAAGCCTAATTAATTCATAAAAACAGTTTGATGTAACTAGTGCTTAATATCCTACATAAAGTAATCAGCTTCACTCCAGACATACATAAGAAAATAAGATATTACTAATGACAGTTAATCTGTTGCAGAATCATGCACATTAACAAAGACTGCTGTGATGTTCATATTCAATATTAACTCTCTAATGTTAAAACAGAATATCTGCTTTTCTACAGTTGATTATATTTTTCTGTTTTAATGCGGTTATGTCATTTATTTTGATAAGAGCATGCTCCAACGAAACCAGTCCATGAATGTGCAAAGCTTCAGTTTCACATGCTTATGTATTTTACCATAGCCAGTATGTAAATATACATTCACCTGCAAACATTTGAATGTCCCGGTCATATTTCATTTTTGTTCTTTTGTGAAGGTAGGGTACTACACAGAACAGAATTTAACATAGTTTTTTATTAGAATGTTACTTGTTGCTTTGGATATTTGATGAAAAAAGTGCCATATGTTTTGGATGGTTCAGGTATTTTATTTAAAAATGCAAGGTCAGCTTAAGTGCACTTCACCGAAGTCTCTAGAAATATAGCCATAGTAATTTAGGCAAAATAGCATGTAATTGCATTTGGAGAAAAAGTATTTTTTGACATGCAAGCACCTTAACTATAGCATGTTGTTCAGGAAATCTGTAATGATTGTGAGTTCACTAGGCCTGCAGTGTTGCAGGACCTGCAGTATCTGAAGAATAGCACTGACTGAATTAAAATAAGAAATGGCTTCCTTTTAAGAGTAAGAATTTATCTGATTACCTACCTTCTTGTTCACTTCATCTTCCTTTCTCTTTCTGTCCCCTCACTCTTTTTCTCACTCTCTAGCTCTGCCCTTAAAACTGAGATGCTCTTTGACTCTACGGTCAGGCCTGAACAGAGTGAATAGAAGGCTCTCTCTCTCCCTCACACACAACAGCTCTTTGAAAAAAAAGTGGTGGGAAATAAACAATATGGTGAGATCAAGAGTGTTTCACACTAGGCATAAATATTTGCAAGAATGTGGCTGTAACACGTGGAACACACATGGGGAAGAGAGAGTCCCTCAGCCACTACAATCATTGAGCTCTATGATGATTTCTCCCTCTCTTATGTGCGGGCATACACACACAGACACACACACACAAACATACACATATAGAATGAGGAAGACCAGGGAATCAGATATGTCATTAAGTATGATTTCTCCCTGCATACCAGAAGTACATGTGAAATTTCCCCTTCTGTGCTGTTTTAGAATGGGTCTCTGTGTTTCAGTCTTTAAAGTAAATGACTAACTAACTGAAGATAATGAGGCTTTAAGTGGCATTTCCCCCCTTTCCCCCTTTGAACAGTTCTTATGAAAGAATGCCAAATGACTTTGGGGCTTTCAAGCCTTAAATGCACTTGCAAACTACAATTTTCGATACTAATTGCTGGTTAAGGAGAAACATTTGAAATGTGTGGTATTCTCTGTTGTTTTTTTACTTCCTTATTTGAAGGTATTTCTTATTTGACAAGATGTGCTACTCACTCTATGGAATACATGCACTATTGAGACACTCCTCCTAACTAGTGAACTAGTTTAAGGTGCACAGAGACATTCATTTTGCACACAAAGCTTGTGCAATGTCCCTGGAAAAGCACTGACAATGAAAGGGAATCCTGAACAGCCACACTAGTCAAGCCAAATGGCAAGTTACAGCCAATCGGAACTGTATTCTAGAGTAATTGAGCTCCACTGAATACCTCACCATTGAATGGATTATTCTGAATTGGTGTGGAAACGTAAATGGTGTGTAGAGTGTGTTAACATTCAAGCATTTTAAGCACCTGAGAAAATAACATTTAAAAGCAGTTTAGATGGAAAGTAAGTGTTTAAAAACACTAATATTAGAATGAACACATGTAGCATTAATACATTTAATAGTGATTTTATGAATATCAAACTTCACCATTTCCAGATCTCTCCTTGTGGAAGTCCAGTATTAGTTGTTTGCTGCCAAATCCATGCAGTGACATTGTGGAGGAATCTGGTGCCAAACTTTTTATTTCTGTTAACTAGTTAAAAGTTAAAGTTCAGAACTCTGTTGGGGGCATGAATGTGACATAAAAAAATATTAAGTACAAAAAATATTAAGGCACAAACTTCACAAGACCCCTAAAGGTGTGCTATGGGATCCTGCACCACAACAATAACAGCAGATCCTGTAAATTGGAAGGTGGGGAATCCGTTTGTCTAGCACATCCCACAGATGCTTGAATTGAGATCTGGGGAATTTGGCAGCCAAGTGAACACCTTGAACTCAGGTTCTTTAAACCGTTCCTGAACAATGTTTGCAGTGTGGCAGGACACCTTATCCTGCTGAAAGGAGGCCTCTCCCATTAAGGAATACCATTGCCACGAAATGGCATACCTGGTCTGTAATAATGTTTAGGTTGGTGGGAAGTGTCAAAATAACATCCACGTGAATACAATTATCCAACGTTTTTTTTGTAGAGGAACACGCAGTTGGTCAGTGTTATTTAATACTGCCGGTGTCTGTAGTATGTTCAGAAAAGCATATTTGGGTATAAAATCCAAGCCTTTTTTCCTCTTCCTTTTCCTTTGAGTGAGAATCCAAGTTTGACCTCTGAGATGTGTGCATATGTAAATGTACACATAATGCTAATCTAGTATTTTGATCAAGCGTTTTTCTGTAGGTTGGGTCACAGCTGTTGGTATCTATGTAGATACATCTTGAGAGTTTGTTTGTGTATCTCTGTCTGTTTGGCGGCTTTGACTTAGTATATGGAATATGTTTGTGTGTGTGGTACCAAACATTGAGCAGTGTAATCCTGTTTGCATTAAGCAGAGATCCCAGCTGCCATGCTCAAGTGCTAAACTTCGCTTCTGCCTTATAAGGCCTGCCGTCTGCTCAGAGACCTGACAGCGGGACACACTGTACACACCCAGCCTGGGCGGTCTGTCCTTCATACACTCTGTCCCCCTGTGTGTGTGTGTGTTTCTCTCTCATCATTCATAGCTTGCACTGGCCCAGATATTAGTGGATCAACCTGCTTTTTCCAAATCATACTGTCCAATGTATCTCTTGCATCTTTGAATCAACACTGTTTGTGTGTTCACTTTCAGTTTAAAGCTAATTCCAAAAACTGTCTTGTATTTTTCTCTTTTTCTTTCTCTCTCTCTCTCTCTCTCTCTCTCTCTCATACACACACACACACAACACTCACACACATACACACACACACACATACATACACACGCACACACATACACACACTCTCACTCTCTGTCTCTCTGGTCCAAATGTTTCTCATCAACTCTAGGCCTTGTGCTTAAGCTCAGAATAGAGTTTGTGTGTCAGGTCACAAAGACCCAGAGAGCAGTGTGTTCAGAGTGATCTTATTCTGTTCCCTGCCGAAATGCCTTGACTGATTAATACTGACTGATTTTCCTTTAAGGTCTGTGTTTGATAACATTACAGAGTGTTAAATAAATACAAATTGTAATTTTGCCTGTGTGTGTGTCAATAATGCCTTTTTTTAGAGAAGTGTTAAAAAAAAAAACACTTACATGCAACATTTTTAGTAACAGAAATTAAATGCTTTGTAAATGAATGGAATGTCACATGCCTAATTTTACAGTGCCATGTTGATTTTCTTCTGTGTTTGATATTTGATATAGTACCTTGTCATCTAATCTTGTATAAGATGAGTAAAATCAAGTCACAAGGGGAGAGACATTTTTGCCACACCTTGTATCACTTGAGTAATTGCACCTGTAAAATAAATGTTTGTCTCACCTTTACCAACAACAGCTGCAGCCAAATTCTTCCTGTGATAGGCGATCTGTCTTTTACATTGCTGTAGAGGAATTTAAGCTCATGGGTCTTTCAGAACTATTTTAGCTCAGCCACATTAGAAGACTTTCAGGCATGCTTGTTTAGGTCTTCCTACAATGGCCCAGTGAGGAATCAGAACTTTGACTCCAAAACCTTAATTTCATTGCTTTAATTTAAAGTTTTCAAAGGTGGACTTGCCCTTGTGTTTGAGATCCTTGTCTTGCCACATAATCCAGTAGCGTTTGAATTTCAAATCACAGACAGATGACTGACAATTTTCCTTTGGGAAATTTCTGGTAGGGAGCAGAATTCCCTGTTCTGTCAATTATAGCAAGTCACCCAAGCTCTGAAGCAGCAACATATCCTACCCCCATACTACAACCACCATATTTGACTGATTGTTGATGTTCTTATTGTAGAATGCTGCATGGCAAATGTCATTCAAAAAATCTTTTTTGACACAAAAAATTATTTAAAAGCTCATCGAAGAGAAATCCTTTATTCCATTCATCAATGTGTGTTTCAGTAAATATGTGGTGAGCCTTTGTGTTCCTCTTGTTTAGCTATGGGTTAAACCTAAAACTTTGTGCCATATTTTTGACCAGTTTCCAAAGTAGTGCAAGGTCTGCAATTCTTTAGGTTTTTGCTTGGGTTCTAATTAGGGGTCGACCAATATATCAGCCGGACGATATATCGGGCCGATATTTGGCTTTTTTAATGTATAGGCATCGGCCGATATCGAATTGCACTACGCCGATTTACAGTAAGGCACCTCTGTGGGCAACACAGTATTATTGTTGCTGTGGGACACGTGGTCTGTGCTGCTTGTGCTGGACCCCAGCCTCTGTTTCCAGTGAGAGAGTATTTAGTGAGATTGGAATGATCTATGACAAGAAGAGGAGTCGGCTAATAGGAGAAAATGCAGAACCTTTGTGTTTCCTGCATGACAACATGCAGCTCTTAAACTGGGAGTACCAACAACTTTCAGTGAGGGATGGGTGGGAGGAGAAAGACTCAGGGCCTGGAAGTGGGATTAAAATTGAACATAATACAAAAAGGAATGTGCATGTTTAAAAATTTACCTTACCTCAATAATTGCACTGAAAGTTTTGATGCTGCTGTGTTTATTGTTTACAAGCTTATGTAATTGTTTAATTGTATTGTTATTGTTAAGTTTTGCTTTTGTTATTTAAGTTTAGATTTAAGTAATTATTCAGGAAATGGCAATTTGAGAAATGTTCTGTATCTAACTTTGTGTTATTAGTGTGATATTTTACGTCCAATAGAGGGGGAAACATTCAATTATTGGGCAAAAAAATATCGGCAGCATATATCGGCCATCGGCTCACCCTGACTCCAAAATATCGGCATCGGCTACTGAAAAACCCAATATCGGTCGACCTCTAGTTCTAATTCACAAGAGGAGCTATTGAAACACTTCTGGAAGAAATTTGATGGCACGGCCCTTTCTTTAAGGATGCCACAATGTCACAAATATTATTCATTCTTTTCCATCTAATTTCATGTCATTACAACTTACATTAAATATGATCCTGGAGTTCACCCTTTGAGTGTAACACTTCCAGTTTAAGAGAGAGAGAATGAGAGAAGCCTCTTTAAAATTGCACTGCTTCTAATTTTCATCCAGAGATTTTCTTTTATGGGAGTGAAAAGAAAGCCAGTGGTTTTTGTGTGTTTGGGTGTGGGTGGGGAGGGATGGGGAGGTGGTGCAGACTGAATTGAACTGTTTATATTGCAGGCACTTTTCTGCTTACTGTGGGTTCAGATAAGGATTTGCTCCTAATGCAGGTCTAATACCCAAGCACTGGTTGAAAGTTCAGGTGATTGGAGCAGATTTAGGGCAGTGTAAAGCACTTGCGTTACTCACAAGTCTAATTTGCATTAGGTTGTCACCACCTGGGATGTCTCGAACTTATTTGGTGTGATCAGACAGAACGTTTTTGTGTTGTTCATTTATTATTACATATATAATAAATCCCTTTAACAATTTGTGCCTGTAGGTATAGATGTAGGGATTAGAGGAAGCTATAAGCATTGAGGCCTCTGTGGCTTCCTCATAATTAAGCTGACATATCAGAAAACCTTAGAGTTCTGATTAACCATGCTTAGAATAAAAAGGTTTGTTAACATCTTCTGTACTGCTTGAATTATGCCTTTTAAATGGATTTCCTGTAAACATTGTGTCTCTGCCCTGTTGGATGTGTTCTGAGAACATTGCTCAAGAATGAGGAATGTATGTTGCCATAGAAACCTCAGGGTGGACTGAGATGGAGAGCTAAGCAGTGTGGCTCCAGATGCAAACAGCTTACTTTTTTCTGACCATTCAGTCAAAATCCAGTGCTGACACAGATATTACCCAAAGTAGCTAAGGATGAGTCACCCTGGGTTTACTTCTTGGCTTGTCCATGGTAACCACAGCTCTTTATTTTCATCACAACTAACAGTCATAAATTAGATTGTTCCAATGCATTCAAATGCATTGTTAAATACCCAATTAGATATTTCCAAGTATCTCATTGGCTGCGTCACATTCAAAGCCATTGTTAAATATCCAAGATACACACACATGAACTCACACTTGATTTAATAAACCACTGTATTAATCCAGAGTTGTGTTGCTTAAAAACCAAAGGCTACTGTTAATGAACTATTTTGCTTGATGCAGTAACCAGAATATTCTTCCGCATATTTTGTTGAATATTAGTATAATTCTTATTCTTGATTCTTGACTTATAGTTTCATCTCATTTGTACGCTGCAACTATTCATATATATAATTCATCTTATCATTGCTACTTATCTCTGTGTGGGAGGGTGTCAAAAGGCCACCAGCACCACCTCATCCATTGACATTTGCCCCCCCCCCACCTCTCAATGTTCTCGCTCATAGCCCCCTGCTGATGTGAGCCAACAGCAGAGCTGCGGTCTATCAGTGTTACTGAGTGTTGCACGATAAGGCTGGTAGCTGGCATGTCTTGAACCAGGGCCTGATGTATTGGCTGAGAGGGTGAGGAGGATAAGGCCAATCCAGAGAACACATGGCCTAATTAGTCCCCTCACTCAGGTCCTCGTCAGGAATGTCAGAGCCCTGTCATTAAACACTCAGCCTAGCGGGGGTCCACTCATCACATGGTTGGGGGGGTACTCTGCTGCATATCACCACATTACTCCAAAACTGCTGAGTTTGGAGGCTGTTCAACAGTGACAGAGGGGTTCATTGAGACACAAATGGACTAGAGGACTAAAACCAGTTAGCATTTTAGATTGAACCTTTCATTTTGTGTGTTCTTAATATATCTTGTTTCAGTGTCAGGCAAAACTATAATTTTGCACTACAGACTTTGTGAATCACACAAATGTTTAATTCTTAAATTTAAAGTTGTGAATTAAATACTGTCTGCAGACCTGTCTAAATATTTGTATTTTCCCCTGTTCTTCAGTACTTCAATGCATTGCACAACTGGTGCATGAGACCAGGTAAAAGGAAATAACATCTAAATGCAGTGTCCCACTAGTGACATTCACTTGTTATAATATTCACTTGTTATTTTATACTACATAATAGTTCAAAAATATATGCAGTGCATACAGTGGGGCAAAAAAGTATTTAGTCAGTCACCAATTGTGCAAGTTCTCCCACTTAAAAAGATGAGAGAGGCCT
>JBBMFX010000017.1:6491646-6509555 GCA_037832545.1 Rhabdalestes septentrionalis
TCTCTCTCTCTCTCATGCACTCTCTCTCACACTCACTCTCCCCGGTCTCTCTGTCTCTGCCTCTTTCTCACTCCCCCACACTCTTCTTATGCCAGCTGCACACACAACACAGATGTTACATTGCATTGTCATTATCTTTCAGCAGAAAAATCAAGCCAATTGCAATCTTCTACTGAGCACTGGCTTTCAATGTAAAAGGGTTCCTTACAAGTGTTTTAGACCACAAAATGGTCATTTCTTCATGAAGCTTATTTTACAAGAGAATGTTTGCAAACAAAAAGTTTCCCGTATGATTAATGCTGAAAGTCATTCACTTTAGCCACTACATGCCCCAGTTATCTGCTCCCATGGAAAAATTACCCACACTGGATTTCTGCAGATTGAAAGGAAATGCAGTGCTAATAGGGCTGTAATAATGCACCATTTTAGGGGAAGGACACAGTGGTCCCTCTCTCATTCCCTATACGAGGCGAGGCAAGGTTTGG
This sequence comes from Rhabdalestes septentrionalis, assembly GCA_037832545.1. NCBI lineage: Eukaryota > Metazoa > Chordata > Actinopteri > Characiformes > Alestidae > Rhabdalestes > Rhabdalestes septentrionalis. The sequence continues at coordinate 6,492,132 of JBBMFX010000017.1, forward strand.
GATGACCAGTGCCCTGATATGTGAGATTAAGGGAGTTTAATGAACCCATGGGGCCTGTGCAGGCCTTCTAATGGGCCATTTTTATCATCCTACGACTTCCTCCAGCTCTCCCTCCGGGGAGGGGGCTCCACAGTCCTGTTGGAGCCCAGTGATAAAAGCCTTGGCCTGGGTTCACAGGCTGCTGGGAATGGCTTGAGTTTTTCTACTGTAAAAACCAGCTACTGTCAGCATGCTCTGACCCAACCTCAGAAAGCTTTAGAGGTACACTGGGAAAAAGAGGTACACTGGAAGTGAATAGATGAAGTCCATAACTTTCCATTTCAAGTGTGTAAGGGAAATTTTACAGAATGAATGGCTCTCCTGCTCTTGTCAACGAGTTTACCATGTGTCTTCATTAACTCTCCCAGCTGTGTTCTCCTGGGGAGGTGTGAGACACCCACAACCGCCTGTACCCTCTCAGTGCTACAATACGCAGTTTTCAGACTAATAAAATTATACAAATTTTACACATTCAGCAAAGTGTCTGTATACAATATCAAAAGGTCTATGTGTGCTTTCCTCTGCCTGAGGTAAAAGAACTTTGGCACCAAAAAGTTGGAACTGTTCTTTTTACATTGACCCTGTCTGAATGCCCAATTTTATGTTTTTAATAGTTAGTCAAAATGGGTACAATCAGGCGATTCTTTACTGATTCAGAAAAGGCTAAAATAAGGAAATTGTAACATCAACATTACTTGCACCAGAATGTACACCAATCAATTATTACATTACAACAACTAACAGATTAACTAAATAACACTGATTGTATTGCTACATTGGCACTCGTTAATTAACTGGATATCTTTGGCAGTAAATGGACAGTCAGTTCTTAAAGTTAATGTATTTGAAGCAAGAACATAGGCTAGTGTCAGGAACTGAACACCTCTGACTTGGGCCAAATTGTAATGGCTAGAGTCAGAGCATCTTCATATCTTAACATAAGTGCAGCCACAGACTAGTCAGAGTGCCCATGTTGACTCTACAGTGTGTGGACAGTCTAGTTTGTATGTGTGACACTTGCCCTGGGAGGATATTCAATGTCCCAAAATAACATTAAATATTTGATTGCAGTTACAAGGTTTCCTAATGTCTTAAGCAAGGTGGAAATTAACTTGAGACAAGTCCTGTTGATTTCAATATGGATCATTGTTTCTTAATATGCAGTAGAAAAAAATGTCATTTTTAATAACAGCTCTTTTTGGTGCTCTTTTAAACCATTGTTAGATGATTCTTTCAAGAAGTATTTACAACAGAATCACACAGAATTAACTTGTAACTATAAAAATAACTATAAGTATTTAGATAGATTTGTAGGTTGTCTGTGCTGTGAAAACATAACCATTACTAAAGAAACTGTTGAAAACCACTTATGAAGCCTACTGTTACATATAATTACAAAATAAAAAATATAATATGCCATTGTGGTGAAATCTGTGGAATTCACCACAATGGCATATTGTAGTCACACATAATTTGACATGCACTGTTTTGCCTTTACAGCCTCTTTGACCTCTGTGGAACTCTGAGGAGTGGGTGTGTTGTGCTTAAGCATCTCTGGAGAATACTTCAGTCGGAGGCTTTCAGGGAAATGTGTCGCTAGGAGGCTGCTGTGAAAAAACAGGAAAATACATATATTTCTCGAGCTTTGGCCCCACATGAGAGGCTTCGTCTGTCTCAGAGCATCGGCATGCTAGACCCATCAGAGACGCTGGGATGATCAGGCACAGCCTCTTTACAAGCTGCTCCAAAAAATCCTCGTCCTGCTTCCCACGACGCGCAAACCGACGTCAGAGCCTCAGCAGAATGCGGGAAGGAGGTGGAGAGGGAGAGAGATGGGGAGGGGTGGTATGTGTGTGTGCGTGTGTAAGTGTGTGAGAGAGATACAGAAAGAGAGAGAGCAAGAAAGACTGAGACACACACGGAGAGAGAGCCTTCCATGGAGATTCGACTTGATGGGGGTGAGAGATGTGGAGAAAGAGGGAAGGAGGATGACGAGGAGGGGTGGAATAACCCCAAGGGAGAGATGGGAGATATCTGGCCCTTTTGGAAATGTGCTGGTGTATCCGGCCTGCACAGTGACAGTTGGAGCGATGACTCTTTTCTCTAGCGATCATGCTCTCCAGGGCAAAAGCAGCACTACCAGGAAGTATTAGTGTTGACCAAAAAAATATATAAAACTCAGCAGACATTATTCAATGCTGCTTTCTCCCAGTTTATGACACGATTAATAGCTGCAGAGGCTCTAAAAATAATGCTAGTATGCATAATTGCTGTCATACATATGGCCTTCAGTGCTGCACTTTTCATGTATTTTAGGACTAAACTTTCTCACATCATTTCGGATATCTGTTTCTCTTTAGCATGTTGACCTCTTGTTTCTGCTATCAAAAGGCCAGGCAATAAGTAGTCAGGAGTTATCATATTCACATGACTCTCTCTATATCATCTCCAGAATCGGTCACTGCACTGACACAGCAGGTCTTCCATCAATCTGTGACATTTATCTTATATTGATTCTTCTCTGGTATGCTTAGAAAACTGAGGCTGTGCACAGTATTTTTCATTTGAGATCATGCTGGCTATCACTTACCCTATTCATATGCTAAGGTCTTTATCAGGGATGAGAGTCCTGTCCAGTTTACTTGACTAAGATGTGATGTGTAACCCTCTTAAAATCTGAAGTGATTAGGTGGGTTGCTCTGAGTTCCAGAGCTATGCATCCTAGACATTGCTCAATGTAGGAAAATAGGTACTGTGGAAACTGTGGAAATTTTTGCTATGAGGTACCAAAAATTGGTCCGCCAGCGATAGACAGTGTCTTCAGGGGAGTCTTTCAGTTAAACCTGCAGCTGTATGAACTGGCTGATAAAACTGTGACCTCAGGCTGATGATGGATCAGATTACTTCAGGCAGTTTTTGATTAAAATGATCTATACTAATAGTATCCTAATGGACTTCTATACTGAAAGTCACTCTATTTAATTCTTTAATTTTTTAGCTGCGTGTTAATAAAATGTTATTGCGCTAAAACTAAGAGTGATTTGAAAAGCTGCCCTGAGAAGATGATAACCTAAATTATATCATGATGTAATTGAAAGGTTTGTGGTGGCTAATCAATTCAAAATTTGATTGAAAAATTGATTTAAAAACCCTCACTCGCCTCATTGCACTGAAGAGATGCAGGGAAGTGGTCAGGCTTAGTGGATGAACTAGGTAAGATTATTTTTAAACCTAAAATTACTTTGTAATGTGAACTTTTATACTATGATTATCTGTTATGCAGGATATTATCAGCACTAATTTGCCTTAACCACTTGTGTGCTCATGCCTAGACAAAAAGGAAAGAGCCTGCTTGCATTAGAATCCAATACTGCTAACAATAAACACAATTTTACCTACATCTGTAGTAAGTATTCGCAAGAGTAGTCCAATGACAATATTATTCCATATGAAAGCATATATTGTATCATACATACAAGATCACAAATGAGGTGTTTGAAAAAGAGTCTTATACTTTACCACTTCCAAATTATCCTTTTGATACTGAATGTTGTTTTTGTTTCCAGAGATCCATTTCTTCCCTTGAACTTTGAAAGATATTTAATGTAACAGAATCGTCACATGTAGTTATCATACAGTGTAATTATATTATATAATAGAAGAAGGTGGTATATAAAGTGTACAATTCAATGCGGCTAGAGCGGAAATTACTTCCCGGCACGTGTTTTCAAGTCTGTGTAGGGTCCAAGCACAATGTTGAATGAATTCAATTAGGACCCAATTACCTTTAATAATAAAAGAGCAGGCAATTACATTAGCTATTAAGACGGTGTAGAGGTGAGAGTGTGCGTGCGTGGAGGGCAGGGGCTAACATGTGGCTCAGCTCAACGCGAGACCTTAATAAAGCTAACATTGTCATGACTGATGTATGGCAATGCTGTAGTGGGCACTGAAAGATTCATTTGTCTTCTCAATTAAAGTGGAGAAGGCCGAAAGCACAGGGCTGACTCAGGGAGAAGGGAGGAGGGCTGGTGTGGTTCGCACTACACAGCATGTTTGGAGATCAGGGTTTGGGTGAGAGCCAGCTAGAGCCTGGGATCTGGACCCCTCCCTTTGAATTAGCTCCCCGATTCCCCCCTATTTCCCATTTGCAGAGTAGCCAGGGATCCCTTCCCCTGAGAAGGATGCCAGCTTTCATGTGGGGAACCCAGCATTGGCAATCAGGGAGCAGACAGCACCAAATAACCTCTGTTGCTCTGCTGTGCAAAAATATGTGTGCACACACCACGCCTCTTTATCAGACAAAACATCATGCATCATCATGCCTTGCATTTTCCTCAGTTGAGTTGCTCCAGATTTAGTACATATCAGCACTCAAAATACACCGATGTGAAGGGGTGGGAACAAATAAAGGAAAATTGAGGCCTCAGAAGAATTTTTAGCCTTTGGCATTGTTTTGAGATTTTGGGTTAGTACAATTTCTCTATCTACAAAGAGCGTCTTTGAACACAAGTAACTGTTATCTGACTAAACGTTGGCTATTAAAAGAGGCTTTTATCTCTCATGATACTTTTTGTTTCAAATGACTATTTAAGATACTATATATTTTCTTTGGTCAATTAGGGGGGGTGAGACATATCTGAGAAACAAAGAAATGTTTCTCAATGCTTTATGCTCCGTGATTTATGACCACAATACTGTTTTTATTTGAAGCTTGACAGAGTAGAAAAAAAAACTTTTTCCTTACTGAAGCAGCTACAGCTACTGTGTGGTGCACATTATGTGTCATACGTAGTACTTTCCATCAGAAGCACATCTGTGATTAATTGGTATCTGATTAATGAGTCTTTTCATAAGCTGGATAAATTGGACTGCTGGCGACCATAACGATCACATGAACAGTACTGCTGTCACTTCATGCAGACATAAGCAAACACTGTGTAGTTAATGATGAGTTTTCTATAACAACTTCTCCAAGTCATTGAGTATTTGCAACAGCCCACTATTTTAGACTAAACAAGCTATTGTTCACTTTCATTTATCAAAATGAAAACAAACATCATCAAGGGGTTAATGAAATAAGTTGAACACTGGAAGACAGCAAAAAAATGTCCATTAACCAGTGACTTTGCATTACTGAACACTTAACCTGTTAACATGTTGCTGCAGTCTGAACAAATTGAACAGGAGAGAGAAGAAAAAAAAGACAAATAGTAGGCAGTATGAGACTATTTATCAATGCCAAGCTAAATTGTCACAGAATGCTTTATGTACTCATACTGCCTACTATTTGTCTTTTTTTTCATATCATAGATCAGTAAATAAAGAATACTGACCATCTGCAAACTTAATTACAAACAGTTTGATGGGTCCTATTTGTTTGGATTTAACATGGTGAAAGCACATGAATAAAACACACAACCTGTTTACTTATTTATTTACAATCCGACATTATATCTATCGGGATGTTTTTACCAACCCAACCTTAGCCAATTTTTAAAGCTCTTCATAATTCATCTTTGTTGTAAAGTAATTCAGAAGGGTTTCATGTAAAATATATTATTTTATAGAGCTTTTATCTGCTCTTTTATTTTCAATGGAAATTATTTTTTCGTAAGGTCTTGCATACTTCCATTTTATTCACTATAAAAAATGACCAGTGAACCTATGTGACAACATATATATGTAAAACACTTAAAATAAGTAAAATTCTGATGTAACATTCTGTCATGCATTTAATAAAAATAGATTTCAAGCCAGCCCCATCACATAACTATTGTTAAACAAGGCATGGGGCAATGTTTAAATCCATTTCATGTAATGAGTTCATGATATAAAAATAGAATTATCTGAGATTATGATATAATTTGATGATGTATGTTAGTCTACAGTACAGGAGGAATATACTTTTTGCTCATTAATTCGTAGTGCAGATCATCCAGCTTGTTCTTGTATACATAAATGAGTTGTTAATGAATCAAGCATGGAACGTTTGCACTGCTATTGTGTGTTTTCACTAGCATGCTCGTAGATGGATGAAATTGATTCTCTGAGTCATTAGACATGGTCCGCCATGTCAGCACAACATACCAGAGAAACAAAACACACAGCTCCCCCACAAGTGAGACACTTTGTGTATTGTCAAAGGGATGTTACAGCACACTTCACTGCTCCTTATGTTTTAAAGTGGAAATAGTAACCCAATAGCACTTTAAGGAGATACCAAAAGAGGTCTGTCGTGTTTGAATAGTGTAAAACTTTATTAAAGATCTTAATTTTCTCACATCTGTTGTGGAAAAAAATGTGAGGACCTAGCTGAGGTGAGGAATCTGATCTCGCAAGCCACAGGCCAGACTCTTCCGCTCTTCTCAGCCTGCTAAATGGCACTTGGCAGGGTGAAGTATATTGCCTTCCACCTGTGGTTGGACATTCTCATAAAGTGGTTCAGGTCAGACCTGGTGAAATGACACTAAATCAGCCGTGAGCACAAACACCACACTGTCTCTAGGGTTCAAAGGCTTGAAACTGTGAATGTAACTATTTACTGCATTCTGTCACCCTCTTGTCAATATACAACACTTTGGATTATAACCTTTTTTTTTCCCTCAAGGAACTTTTGCCCGCACCTCTTGTTTTCTGTCCTCAAGTAATGAAAAGATGCAATTGTGTTTTGTGTAAAAACTCAGCATTAGTTTCAAGTTTCTGTCCAAAGCCAGTCATATCTTGCCTAGAGGGAGGTGTGGGCAGTTTTACAGTGAATTTGGTGTAAAATATCAAATTTTTGTTTGTGCCTAAATGAACAGTTCATTAAAGGGTACTTTCATGCAGTACAGTGAAAGTGCTTCAGGGACCTGCTCCCAAAACTAATATTTTAACCCTTCTAGAGATAACCCTGACCCATTATTTATTGTGAATATGTATAATAACTAAAACGAGTGGTTGAAAGAGGAAATGGTTTGTGCTTGGCTGCTCCTTATGTGAAACTGTATCCTGCGCTACGTTATGGAAACTGAGACAGGTTAATAGCGTGGTATGTTCTAATGAAATCTGCAAGGCCAGGCATCAGGAATGAGAGTCATACTGCTGTTTATTTCTTCACAACTCTATCAGATACCCACTGTTTCTGCACAGTTTCTCCACTACTGGGCTTCCCTAGTGTCAGCTGTTGTCTTGTTAAATGCAGCGCATGCATTAGAGCTGACTGTGTGTGACTGGAAGTGGGACTGCAGCTGTTTGTAATTAGAAGCAAGGCTGCATGATATAAAGAAAATACTACTGTGATTAGGTTGCTACATACTGTGATACAACAATAGAGATAGTGCCGATTTAAATATAATGAACCATTTTATTATGAGTTGATTATGTTTGGATTAATAAGTATTTGAAAAAATATGAGCTAATTGTAATTCTTTGTTCATGTCTCATCATTCACGTAATTTCATGAATGAAAAAAAATGTATATTTGTTTTTATTAATTCTTAATGCAGTGGGTGTGAATTCCATACTTTTAAATGGAACTATACAGTATGTATACTATGTCATCCAAGTTAATTTATTAGAGCGGCATCATTTTCTACAGGAATGTGACTGAGTGCATTCAGGGCTAATCCCCCGCTTCCCTAACTGAACTTGGTAGTTTTTTTTCATGTTGTCAGTCCTGGATTGATAGTTAAAATTGCATTATTACTTTTAGAAAATGAGAGAATGTTGAATGCAGTCAAGTCAAATGTATTTAAACAGCACTTATTACAGCTGATGTTATCACTAAGCAATTCATGCGCTCCTAGTAAGCAAGCCAAGGGTGACAGAGGCAAGAAAAGAAAACCTCAGGAGGAACCAAGTCTCAAAAGGCATCGTTATGGAAATGACTATCCGTAAATAAGGCAGAAGTATACAGACTTGACCACTGATGACCACTAAGGTCTATAGTTAGCAGTAGTGCATCGGTTAGGCTCTGTAATTAGTAACAGACACTTGTGTTGGAGTTGAATAATATTAGGGCAGATTACGCAGGTGATCCTTGGTGGTCAAACTGGTCACGACATCAGGTGAGCAAGAGATTTTCTGGGTGGTTGAGCTACTCTATAATACAGGTGAGCAAAAAAGCCCAGTGATTGTCAGTCTAGATGAATGGGTTGCCGATCTTCTCAGTTAAGAGGGGCAAACTGCCCACTGAATTCGACCCAGACCCAGCTATAACAGCCCAGCTGAAAAGGGCAGAGCTGAGGGGGATTATAGACACGAGAGCATCCAGAAACTTTGGGCTCTCTGCTCTATCTTTAAATAACGTGGGTGATAGTGTGAGAGAGGTGAGACAACAGTTCTAACATCCCAGTTTACATCAATTCTCTGGTTCTGTGAACTCCCAGGTCCGAACCTCTTACTTGCGTAAAAAATAACTACCAGAAACTTACAAATGAATTACTATTTACTTTTTCAAGGCCCACATTATCCCTCACACTCGCTCACCCCAATCCCAGCCATATAGCATATCAGTGGCACCTCAAAAACTGGTCTGGACTTGCCACCTTTTGCAAACTCTAATAAAGTGATGGTTTAACAAATTATATATATTTTGCTGCCTTATTCCGAAGTGTCTGTGTTTGCTCTTGTTGGTATGGAAAAATTAGCCAACAGGGCGTTTATAGAGGAACAGACTCTAACTTAATTATTTGGCCTGAGCACAAGGTTTTGTTATGGGGTTTAAAAGGTTGGCAGCTCATGTACTGTATATAGAGAAGAGTTCAGCTGAGTGCTGTGGCCAAATCAGGGTTAGTGCTGAGGAAGCGTAGGGTTAATTCAATTTACTCATGCTCTCAGAGAAGCTTCTTCATCTAAAACATGTACATATTACATATCAGTGAAACAGACATTGGAGCCCCCATGTACAACTGCTTTAATGAAGCAAAACAGTATTATACATGTGTAAGTGTACTCACACACAGACACACACTCGTGGAGTCATTGCTGAGGCTCTTCCTGACTCAGGAAGTGGAGTCAGGTTTCTGTGGTTGTCCCGCCGAACTGGCTCCTGTCTACCACACACACACACACACACATACACACACACACACACGCACGCACGCACGCACACACACACACACACACACACACAAACAATACACACAAGATTTTACAGTTGAGGATGTACATATGGTATACATACACTTACATATACAGTATAGTGATGTAAAGGCTGTGGTATTCCTCTTTTTTTAAACATCTGAACTATTCAGTAACATAAATGTTGAATATCTTAATGTGTTTTTCTGGTAGATCTCAAACATGTCTGTTGATTTGTACACTATGTGGTTTTTTTTTTTTTTTACAGTAAATTCCTTTTTGAAATTGTGTAAAATGTTTCTTGTTTTATTTATAAAATATAGCAGACATTTTGTTCTGCTTTAAACATGTACACACTAAGGCCAGCATGTCAGTTGGAAAGATACTCAACACAAAAAAGAGAAAACAATAGTGTATAAGGGTTCATTTTCCAGACACTATCCCATTTAGTGATGTTGGAATGAAGACCTACACTCCAGTTATCATTCTGAGCTGAATTCTTAGCCTTTTGGTCTGTCTGTAAGGGTACATATCTGTGGTGAGCCCCAGGTGGTCTCCATCAGAGAAGGTGATTTAAACATCCCCCTCTTGTCCTTTTAGTCTCTCTTATAGTTCTAGTCTCTCTCTCTCTCTCTTTCTCTCTCTCTCTCTCTCTCTCTCTCTCTCTCTCTCTCTCTCTCTCTCTATCCCTGTGTCTCTCTTTCTCTCTCTCTCTCTCTCTTAGGGGTCAGAGGCAGTGAGGCCAGTGTATGTGTGTGTGTGTAGTGGTGTAGTGGTGTGCTGGTGTTGTGAAATGCAGGGATTTCTCTGCAGGATGAGGCTCTTAAACCTGACTGCATGGATAAATTATGACATTCTGAAGTTCACCTTGTGTACAACTCGAGCTGTGAGTGGAGCTGTGGCAGTGCTGGTGGTCAGAAAGCTCATTACTGCACTGCCCCAAGTCTGGCTGCTGACCAACTCTCACACATAAACACTCCCAATGTATACACACACACACCCACATACACACATAAGGCCCTCAACTGCTCACACACACATAATACATATAAACATTGACACACAGTCTAGTTTGTAAACTTCACTACACTCACTATCTTGTCATCATCTGCGCTTTTCTAGTTATTTGAACAGAATCCAAGTCAGTCCGTGCTCAGAATGGCCCTTATCCATTGTTATTCTTTACGGCCCCCCCTCTTCATTCAGCTCTCCTGTTTCTTTCGTCATAATTTTCACACATTATTTTCAGTGAATGCTTTTGCTCTGACGTGTTGCTCTTGGCAGCATTGGGATCTGGTTACATTTAGAGAGCGTTTGCGTCCGGCCATGTGTGCGAGCGTGTTGTTCTGCTGATTAAGGGAAGAGATAGATGAATGAATAATAAATATAGAGCAGGATAGGCAGCCTTTGTTCCGCCTGAATCCTGTCGTAATGTATGGAGTGAAAACACGCGCTGACACTGAAACTGTGGAGAACGGCAAAGCTGCTCTAGGTTCGGTGTGGTCCAGGCAGGCTGGGGTCAAGACGGCACAAACAAGAGCAGGCTAATAATGTACAATGCCAATGATTTACTTTAATCTGCCACATTGGACTCTTAAGCTCAAACAAATGAGTGCTACAAGCAATATGGATTACTGGTATCTTTTTGCAAACACTTCAATATTTACCCTCTTAAACTGCAAGGATGTGGGCCCTTGTGTCACAGAATAAATCTTAAACCAAGTAAATAATAATAGGCCTTTCATTAAAGATCAATGGATGAGTCAAGTCATTCTCACACTGTATGAGGAAAACAGTTTCTTAAGGAAGCATCTCATGAGCTTATGCACATGCTTGTGTGTTTGTGTGCACATGTGAGTTGTACTAAATAACCTGATGCTTTTTGCTGATGTTAATTAATTATCCTGTTCTGTCCACATTAGTGAGGTCTGGATGCTGTGTTTACCAAAATTCTTTAAGGTTGGGTTAAAGTGAGCATAGCATTTTTCAGCTACATTGTAACATTGTGTTTTATTATATTTATGCTTACCTTTCATTGGAAAAACAGAAAAACAAGGCCAAATTGCAGCATCAGAACCCATAGAATGGTTCTGAATTTGTATAAATATTTTTGTACATTTTGTTTTCATAAACTTCATACATTTATCAAGGTGTAAGACAATTTAATATTTTGGTTATTTGGGTTAAGGTCATGGTTTGGATTAGGTTTAAAAAATGTCTTTTATTTCGAGAGTCTGTTTGTTTCTTTATCAGTTAAAAGCTTCTGAATGTAATAGATTCTATTAAATCTAAACGTAGAATCTAACCCCCAAAACAGTACTGTTATTTATTTTTATGTAGTATATATATATACATATCTCTCACCGTCCACAGCGTTTTTACACATAGCATAGTGTAGCACTAAGTATTTTTAGAGTTTATTTTGGCTTTAATTTGACTTATATTTTATGTTCTGGTCTCTGTGTATTTGCTGTCCTACCACATACAATTTCATCAGAATCAATAAAGTTCACTGATTCTTTTTCTGACTTAGATTCTTTTTATGATGTGTGTGTTGAGCTTTTTAACAGCAGTGTTCCCTTTAATGTTACACAATTACAGTTCAAATATTTCTCTAAATTCAAACCTAAACATTTATGTAATCAAATCAAATATAAAAACAAAGCTATTTGCCATTGCAGGGCACTTACTTTTTATCTAGTTTGTTAAAAAAAAACAAAAAACAAGATAGAACATGGGCGCCAGAACATTTATAGCTTTATAACCATTATAATCTAGCACCCAAAAAAAACAGGCAACATGTAGAGCATATAATTAGCTTTTTTCTCTTCATTATCTGTGTTATGAATTGAATAAGCTTCAAGGTAGCATTTTTCGAATCGATACACTGCTTAGCTGTAAATATTGTAAATAATATATATATTTTTCTCTGATTATGCATATTATTTGTCTATTTCTCATTATTATCAGTGTTGTAAACTGACTATAAATTGCATAAACTTAAAGGGAGCATTTTTCAATAGATTCCGCTGGCGATTTGCTGCAACCGTTGCACTTTTCGGCAAGACAGCATGTATTATCAGAACAACGCACCCATGGTCTTGAGCCACGATCAGAATGGTATATCAGGCACCTGCCGAGCAACAGCAAGTTAATATTTATAAATCTTTTTTCTTTTTTTCTGAAAAGGTATTAGCAGAAACATTTGTCTTTTATAAGGGAGCAGCAGAGGTAGTCCGTATGTTCACTAACAAGTGACCCTGTTAAAGTGAAGGTGAAGCGAACATTCAAAATAAGAGTAATTTCATATAAAATTGTGAAACACTGCATTAACACGATAATTATATAATATATAAGACATGTGTAAGACCCCAAGGCTTGAGGCTGTATAAAGACAAACTTTTTGTGTTTGGGGAGGGAGAGTTGGGGACTGGCAGACTGACTTGTGATTGACATTTAGTGCAGTGATAAGGGCTGTTTTCTGTGTCTGTTTGCCCATTGATGAGTGCCAGAGGCTGTAGACTTCTCTCTGGAGTCCCACTGCAGTGGATTCTCTATGCTTACACTACAGCCTGCTCCTCTCCAGCCCAGCGCTCGCCCAGCACACTCCCTCCACTCAGACCAACCTCCTCTCGTAAACAACCAGAGGCCTGCTTTCTGCTGCATGAAACCCCCCAAAACAATGACCTCTTCCCTCGCTTTTACTGCATGCCAGCAAGAATACAGACCCCCCTATAGCGCTGTAAAACAGCTGGAATTTCTATGTTCTAATCTAGCTCTATATATGGAAATATATTGCCTGCCACCGTTTATTGCTGTATGCATGCCATAAAAAATGAATAAAACCATATAAAAATGTTGATTGTGCATTATTTAACAGTTGTTTCATTTCTGCCACTGTGTCAGTGTTTGTTGGTTAGTAAATCAAAAGAGGTGACTGGGATTTCCCTGTCAAAAGCTTGATTATGTGGTCAGTGAACCATTTTTATGTGGATACTTTTTGGATCTTGCGCCATTTTTACTTTTACTGAGAGGCAGCCAAATATCTCGTATTACTTGATTGTGTCCACAATGTCGTGTATCCTAACAAGATTATTTTGGGCATTTGGAGAACATCCAGCTGTCAAACATCACTGATCACCCACCATATAACAGTGTGGATCTTTTGTGTAGAATCATCTTCTTTATTCCAAACCATTCTTGAGTATCTGTTGCCAAAGGGTCATTATTTTCTGAATTGAATTTTCAGATTTGATCACAGAACCCAGTTCACATCAGAGTTTCAGTAGCGTCTGGCAAACTCCAGATATTTGTGAAGAAATGAAAGAAAATGCCTTCCAAATACTGTGGCATTTGGAAATTTTATCTCTCTAATAATTAAATCAGCTTCAATTTAAAGTTTGGCTTTTTCCTCATGTTTTTAGTTTGATTTTGGGATACTTAATTTTTACCCCAAGCTTTCTTCATGGATGCCAATACTTGTGGAGCTAATGATTATAAATTATCAAATACAAAACATGAACCTTTTATTTGTGTGCACACTTCTGACTGAAGTGAATGTCATGGCCTATATTGTTGGGGGAGCAGTGTTGTTGTTTTGACAGTCAGGCCGCTGTGAGTTTGCAGTAATCTGATCCAGTTTAAGGCTATTCCAGGGCACTGCTGCTGAAATGGGAGCTCACAGCCACTCCGTGTCTCCTGAGACACACTCAGCCAAATCATATGCTGCCCAGTGACAGACAAATGCATCAATTATACCTATTTAGTGCAGGGCATGGGTGAAAGGGCAACAGGCAGAGCAAAGTGATTGCCAAATGCCCCGGTCACCCCGCTGATCAGAGAAAGAGAGAGAGACTGAGAGAGAGTAAAAGGCTAAGGGGTGGACAGGCAACAGAGACAGAATGTGTTGATTTGACATCCTAAGACAGAATGAATACTGTGGCATATTGCATAACCTTGAATAAACTTGATTCTTTCTATGTAGTTTTGCAAGGTAGCATTTGCAAAGTAGTCTGATAACTGAAAGAAATCTACAGATGTCGAAAATTGAGAAAAGTTAGACATACACTGTATAACCTGATTAGGAACATGATTAAAAATCCAGGTGAGAGAAATCCGATAATGTCTTTAATTGACATGCTGTGTGCCCACTTAAATAACCTGGTGAATTGCCAAAATCAGACAATGATCGGATCATTAGTGTGCATGTAAACATCCTAATTGTGCATGACGGTCAGGTTTAAAAGGTTAAATGTGGAGTGGAGCAATTGTAGTGTGTAAGCAGCATGTATTCTCAGCAAGGCTGTGCTGCAGGCCAGCTGAAACTCTCACAGGGAACCAGAGAGGACCAAGGATTTGCCATCACTGAGCCAGCTGGTTTTCATTCTACAGGTTCGGCAGTTGCAATGTCACCACTTAATCTGGCTATTTTTAAATCACTCTCAGAGCAGTGATTTTACATTACACTGTGTTTAACACTGACCCCCTGATGTTCAGTCTATCCTTAAAGTTGTCACTCAACAGCAGATTATAAAATTGTTTTTGTACAAATGGTGATAACCATTTCAGAAGCTTCTGGTTACTCATTAAATATATGAATGTTTTGACCCCTTAAATATTATATATTAACTAATATTAGTTAATGTTGCTTTCCATGTAGTTTTCTATGTTTTCCAAATATAACAAACTTACTTTCCAATATAATAAACATACAAAATTCAGGCACCAAGCAAGCCACATATGAGCAGAGCTCAAATAAGCTGTTCTCTCTGACGTCAAACATAATTTGAAGTCCCGTGAAGTAGATTAACGCCATCTGGAGGGACCTTAAAGAAGAACAGCATCTCCCTCTCACGGTGTCTCTGTCTGTCTGTCTCTCTCTCTCTGTCTCTCTCTGTCTCTTTAGACAGAAAACACTCTCTTTCATATACCGATATATTTAATTTCAATATCCATGTCACTCTCGTTTCTGCTTCGCGCTCTCTTGCTCTTTCTCTCCCTTTCTCTCCCTCTCTCTCTCTCCCCACCCCTCTCTCTTTCTCGCTCTCTCTCACTCACACACACTTATATTATATTCAGTCATGTTTGAAGCTGGAAATTGTGTTCAGCTAAGAAGAGAGTTGTGAGCTCATGTAACAAGAACAACATAATCAACACTGATAATTATAATAATATTAATAATTGGTTTGGGGTATTTTTACTTGTTTAATAATAGACAAACGGTGCTTGTATTAGAAAGAACGGAAGTTCTTATTTATTAATCTTGTATTCTCGGGAAAATCGGTTCTCTTTGCTGATTTGCGCTGCTCCAACAGACATTGTGTTGCATCATGTTTATCTTGAAATAATTAAACCAGCAGACATTTAAAATAAATCTCGTTTGTACAGTTCCAAACCAAAAGAAGCGAACACCATGATAAGTATCAAAAGTGTTTAAATGCTAATAATTGACTAACAACAACAAGGAAATGTTAGATTATTTATAGTATTGTAATATAATAATGTTGCCCTGCGCTCGAGCGTATTAATGTATTTCATAGTTACACATTAAGGTGAGCATCAACAGTGTTTACAGGCAAGTAATTGACTGAAAAGGACAAGGAAAATATTAGATTATTTATAGTATTGTAATATAGTAATGCTGCCCTGCGCTCGAGCGTAATGATCTATTTCATAGTTACACATTAAATAATAATAATAATAAAAACAACAATAATAATAATAATAATAATAAATAATAATTATTATTAATGTTTAATGTGTAACTATGAAGTAGATCATTAATTATTTATAATAATAATAATAATAATAATAATAATAATAATAATAAAAATAATAATAATTAAAAAAAAATAATATTTTGTTCTTGTGGTTGTGGTCGTATTTATATAATTATTATTACTATTATTGTTATTGACGATGCTATAATTATAATTATTATATTACGTGCAATTGTTAAAAGTGTTAACTGTTAAAGTTAAAGAAATACTGAATTGATTTTAGTAAGGCTTTAGCATTTTTATTGTATCAAACCCCCATCATAAAACCATTGGTTTCCTGAGCAAGGCCCTTTACCCCAAGCTGTTCCAGGGAGACTGTCCCCTGTAGTTAAGGAACAGACGTTCGTATGTCGTATTATTATTATTATTATTATTATTATTATTATTATTATTATTATTATTATTATTATTATTATTATTATTACTCTCAGGACGTCCAGCGTTCTCTCCAAGCGGCTGTGAAGCGCTCAACACTTGTCAGTCAAGCAGTGCTGCTGAACCCTCAGTTGAACAGCAGAGGCTGGATTCTGACTGTGTGTCTCTCTTTCCATCTCTCCCCTGCGGTGTGTGTGTGTCACAGGCATGAGTGCTGGAGTTCCTACTGTATTGTAGAACCCCACAAGTGTAGAGCATGAGCACAGGCTGCTGGAGAAAGAGTGTTTTCTCAAGTTTATTTCAGGCTTTCCCACTCTGAGGAAGGTCCTCCCCTGTGTATTCCAGTCCTACTAAGTCCGTCTTTTGTTTTGGAGCTCAAGGAGCCCAAACTTCGACCTTGTTCATTAAAAACCTTATCTAAAGCTGCGTCCTGCACGTGTGTCTACTCGTACGCACCTGACATGACGCTCTGCACTCACTTTTCATTGGCATTCTTATCTTATCTTATCGTTCCCCCATGCTGATCACTATTGATCTCACAATGGCTGAGTATTGCCAGAGCAACCGGTCCTTAAAACCTCTTTAACCGTTAGATGCAGAATCCAAAGGATCCTCTCTCTAGGATCTTCTAATGATCTCGATGATTTCAGGGCTAACCAGGCCTGTGGGCAAGTGGGACGTGGTTAAGTCTTAACCTTGATCATTAATTAATTACATCTATTTAATTGGCTCTCACACAGTGGACAAGGAGCTACAGAGAAACGAGTGCAGCGCTGTAATGAGTGAGGTCTACAGTTTTACTGCCTCTGTATGTACAGGCAAGCTCTGGCCTCATCCCATCTATGTTTATTGACTTATCTTGCTACTATACCAGGTTCCACAGCAATTCTGTTTAAAAGCCTTTAATAGACAGTGTTGGGAGTAACGCATTACAAAAGTAACTAATGACTGTACTGCATTGCTTATTGCTGTAACACGGTAATATAAGTTATTACAGAACAAAAACTGGTAATATTTTACTGGGTATAAATGTCAGTAACGGCATTACAATGCATTTTTAAACCTCATAAAAATTCAACAAAATCACCGCAAGATCAGCAGAGGAGAAACGTCCTGCAAAACATTTCACTTCTTGTAGTGGGACAGAGAGAAGAGTAGGGGGACGTCC
>JBBMFX010000017.1:6509655-6524748 GCA_037832545.1 Rhabdalestes septentrionalis
TTATTATTATTATTATTATTATTATTATTATTATTATTATTATTATTATTATTATTATTATTATTATTATTATTACGGTTACGGCGTTTAACAGACACTCCTTTCCAAAACGACTTACATCAGTGCTTTAATAGTCTACATCTGTTCTTCATGTCTGTAAAGCTAAACGTAAATAAACATCAGATTTTAACCAAGTTTCTGTCAGCTGAGTTTTAGACCTTGTCAGAAAGAGAAAATAAAAATTATTATTGTAGTGTTTCTGTCAGTAAGTTAATCAACCCTTTTTTGTTGATTTGTTTGTTTGTTGAAAAAGAAACATAAGCTGCATATTTCATCCAAGGAAAAAGAGAATACGATGCATTTTAATTCATTATGATGTGTGAATCTGAAAGACAACTTTAATGATTAAATGCAAAAAACATTTATCTGTTCACTAAAAGCGGCATTATGTATTTGGACAGGTGTGTGTGTGTATGTGTGTGTGTGTGTTCTGGTCTTTCCTTTCTTTCGATCAGACCTGCCCCGCCTCCTCACTTTCAGAGCACGTGTTCATCCTCCCGATCTTCTAATCTCATTAACTCTCATAATTTTGTCAACATATTTATTATCGTTATGCGCTGGCCTTTTTTAATACGTTTTTTATTACAACTTTTATTTAATTTTTGTTTTGTCTATTACTATATGTGTCTATTAATAAGGTTTTTTAATGTAAATTATTATTAAAGGTCCATTATTATTATGTATATTTCGTATGTTGTTAAATTTGTTATATTTCTATTAGTGTTGTAGTGACAGTGACTATTATTATTATTATTATTATTATTATTATTATTATTATCACTGTTACTTAAATATTATGATTATTGTTGTTGTTGTTGTTGTTATTATTCGCAGTAAAAACATCTGTAATAAAAAGCTTTGCCATTTTAAAATAAACACAATTAAAAATTAAATGTAGGCATAAATAAACAAAAAAACATAAATAAACATACAAATGCATAATTATATAATAATAATAATATTTCTGCAATAAAAAAGTACATCTTAAGCTTTGTCTCTCCTGATTTTTCAGAGCAAAAGGCATGTAAAAAAATCCATCACAGCAACAATCATTCTAATTAGTCTAATGAACATAATAATGAAGTTAATTAATATGTTAAATCAACAGACACATTTAAATCGTCACTTTCATATTTCTGACCATTAGACTATAACAACTAAGGGCATGTGTAATGATTCACAACAGTGTATGTAGTCTGGGTGATTCCACTTCAGTCAGAACTGCTGGCTGTGAGCTGAACATATTACACACTCAACTTACAACACAGAGATACACACAACCAAATAAGACCACCAGTAGTCAGAAAGAGAGAGAGAGAAAGACCATAATTTCTGCTTCAGCATCACTCACCTGTAGCCCTGAATTGTAAACACATCCAACAGAAACATACATGCATGCCCAGTTCGTAGATCTTAAGTAATTTGCTATCAATATATATTTTTTAAAAGACCAACATCTCCTTACACTGTTCAAAGCCCACTCACTCCAACCTACTCAGACTCTAAAGATGTATGATGTGACTAACATTACAGTGTGTTTCTTGTTCATGTGTAAGTGTTACAGAATCATTCTCATGAAGTCATTCACATTTCAAATGAGAACATGTCTTTATATTTGCTACAAGTATTCATTTAACAAACATAAATACAAGGAAAGAAAAGCCAGTTTGAGTGTGTATTGTGTAGTAATTTAGTTTGGAAATATTTCTGAAATTAGATTAATTTTTTTCACTCGTTTTACCATTTTACACACCTTTTAACTCTTTTTTTTTTTTTAAATTCAGACTTGTTTTAAAATATTGCTCAAACTCTCTCCTTATGTGGCGTTTATATTGTAGGTGCAGTTCATGTTGTTGCAGTCAATTTCAATAACTTGTTTGTGCTATTATTTGGATTAGATATTTTTAGCTAATATTTTTGTACTTGGACTGTGTAAATTGTACAAAAGTATTAAAAGTGTTAAAAGAATCTTTTGTTTGGCATTTTGTTTAATTTTAGGTTACATTACTTATCACTAGCAATATATATTTAATACATTATTGTCCATAACATTGATATCTGATACACTGTTCTTTTATTAAACTGCTCAGCTAAGAAAACCACCTGAGGTGAATGCTGTGTGTGAGCTGATACCGTTTGTTCCTTTTTTTTGTACTGACTCTCAGTTCGGTAGGTTTTCATGTCTGTATGTGCAGGTGTGCATGGTAAGTGTGTGTACTCCCTACTGCCTTTTGGTTCTCATGGTGTATACTGTGTGTGTGTGTGCGCGTGTGTGTTTGGACTTCTTTGCGTGAGCACACGCATGTCTTTCAAGCCTCTGTGTTGTTCCCATGCTGCATATGTCTGTGTGTGTGTGAGAGCAGGCTTCCCTGCCTGGACGGGTCGTGACCCCTGTGTCGCCCAGCAGGGTCCAGACACCCTCAGAGCCCTGCAGGAAGGAGAGAGTCTGTGTTATTCTTTCTCTGCCTCTCAGCCATAATTCACTAGTGCACACTGACCCTGCCTGTACATACACAAGTGCTGCCATCCTTAGCTTTATATATAAAACTATATATAGCTGAGGTCAGAGTGGCTCTGCCTGAGCCTCCATGATCTGCAGCCCCATTTCGCTCAACAGATTTACACTCTTTTGGTATAAACCAGTGGACGGGATTCAGGACATAAAACAGGGATGGGCTGCTTTGTCCTGCACAGTTAAGGGTTTTTCCTGCTCCAACACACTTAATTTAATTACCGGGTTTAGTAGGTGTGTTAATTACCAGGTGAGCTGATTGCCAGGTGAGTTAGAGCAGGAAATCACCAGACTGTGCTGGACTTTGATGCTCCCAGATCAGTGTTGCTCAGGCTCACAAAGATGGTCCAACTTTGATCCTCTAAAGAATTTAGAACTTATTATAGTGAAAAATGTAAGTAAAAAGTGTTCTTCTACTTGTAAGTACAAAGAAATGTGTCATATATATTTGGTCTGTGGTGAGAAATGTATTGTCTGTGGTGTGCTACTCTACCCAACTTTGACATTTAAGGGGATTCTTCAACAGCATCTTATAAAACCCTTTTGTTCATTTTATTTTTTATGGCTGATTCCACTTCTTACAGCTGAAGCACCTGATGTCCAATTCTTTATTTAGCTTGTTGTTTTATTTTTTGTTCTCTTTATCAATAAAGAAATAGTTTTTATGTCATAAAATTCGAAAAAAGATGGTCTTAAATAAGAAGATATTGGATTATTACTAATCTCAAGTTAGTTCTGATTATTATCAGATTCTGATCCTGGCCAATTTAAGTATACTCCTGCAGCACCATTTTGGTTTTTAAAGTGAAATTCCATCAATGTTTAAAATTGGCTTCTGGGTTGAGTCAGTCAAATATAAATAAATTCATTCAGAGCTGCTGGGTTTGAAAAGATTTATTGTTTAGAAACGTACTGTTGTTTACCTTCTCTTTGGAAGATAGGAATCAGGTCATGATGTCAGAAAAAAATTATTTATTTACTATAAATAGTTTTGTAACATGGATCATTGACAATGATATAAAAGTGGAAATTTTTCAGACCAAGATTTTAAATCTGTTATGAAATAATGTCTTGGGTAACAGGCAGAATAATCACAACTATTTCATGTACAATGTTCTGTGGCATAGGTTTCATTAAATGGTTTGGATGTCTGGTTCCCATTACCACAATTGTGAACAATTCTGCCTAAGCAAGTTTCTCTAGATTGGAGCATTTCACATCAAACTACTCTGAATGACATTGTTTATACCTTCAGGATTTAATTATGCCAAAATTGTAAATATGCAGTGGAATTCCCCAATAGCACTCATTCACTATGTACTGCTTTGTACCCACGTACTGCACCAGCTTTTAAAATGCCTGAGGATAATATGCATGTACTGATCACTACTGACTTAATTATGCAGTATCTCTGTGGTTGGCTCTTCTATAGCCTGTGATCCCTAAACTTCAACCTGCCCTCAGACTTAAAGTACCTAATCACTAACTCTCATACACCCACAGCCATTCTAATGAAAGTCCTCAGCACCTTAAATGTATACATACGATTTTTTTTTTTTCAGGCCTTTCCATTTTAAGTTCACACTCTTCAACCTTTTCAACTTCACTTTGCAACTCAGCACATAATATTTCTCAATTCTGAGACTTTAGACAGTTAGAAAAAGCCTTGATGAATTCTCCACCGCAGGAGACAATTTATAAGCACTTAAAGCAAGTTTGCACCTGGGGCAAATAAATCGCAGTTACGCAATTTATTTGAGTCAGGTGTAATGTGAAATGTGGGTTTGGGTGAGTCCATATTTCATCTTAAACACATGGAATTTAATAGTGAGATATGTTCTCTTTTCCTGTATGTGTGTGTGGGGTGGTGTATGGGTATGTGTGGGTGTAGCTGTAATGTTTTAGTATGTGTGAGGTGCATTAGCATAAAATTCACCTTATCTCTTCCTGAGCTGCTGATTCCAGTAGTGTACTCTCTCTCACACACACACGCATTCACTCTCTCTCTCTGTCTCTCTCACTCATGCACTCACACATGCACTCACACACTCACTCACAATCTCTCTTTCTCTCTCTCTCTCTCTCTCTCTCTCTCTCTCTCTCTCTCTTGCTGGTGTGATTGGTGGCAGAGGGGGAGTAATTATGATTGAGGGCATTACTCCTCTATGTGCCCTGCAGGTCAGCCTGATGTTGTCCAGATAAATTCTTAGACAAATGGCCTGGATAGCGTTGGTTTGCCAAAACCTGAATGTATGTGTTCATGAGCAAGCAAGCAATGGAGAGAACAACATTTAAGGATGTCCTACGCCAGAGCTTGTATCCACTCGGTTCTAGTAACACACTGGGCCAATGCCGTTTCAGCCTAAATGACAGACGCACTTATCATATTCCTGCCTTTCTGGTATTGGTCCCAACAAATAACTACTTTGATACAGTAGTTATGTCATTTAGGAATTGTGCTGAGCGCTGGAGCTGCAGAGTTGTAATGTTAAGATGGGAGCAATGGAACATGGTGCCTTTACAAGGCCTTTCCTGTTTGTGTTTACCCTGAGCTCTCTGTATTATGAGAAGAGAAAGTTTATTCGTGTTGTGAAAGAAAAAAAATCGAGTATGTCAGCCTGTGAGTTTGGCAAAGACTTCGCTACAGCCCTTCTTTGCACGGGGCATTTACAGCCCATGCCAGATCGTTAATGCCCCGTGCTCTCTGACGGCCCTGCCCTGACCCGGGGCTAGCCTTTGCCCGTAGGAGTGCCCTGTCGATGGGGCGTGGATTTGCGTGTGTAGGGCCCCCTGAACAACCCCCCAACCTAGCCCCTGTGTGGTCCTGGAGTGCATGCCTGTGTGTGTGGTCCACGCAGGCCCCCCGATCATCTGTCCGAGGGCTGCTAACTGCCTGCTCAGCCACCAGGGCTGTTTACTTTAGCTCTGTCTGCACCAACCCGGCTCTGATCACTCGCTTCCTCCAGCTGGGCCAAATCAGGCTCCGGGACCCTGCCCATTCAAGAGCACCAACCAACCAAGGGGGGAGAGGCTGTTATCAGAAATGTGAGGGGATACCAAAGGGGGCCCCTGATGGCTCAGAGACTCATCCATTCCCTCCCCCCAAACACACTGAGTATTCCTCTCTAAATGAAAGACATAGGTTTGGGTGCATTGCACAGTCCCGGTGTGCACAGAACAGCAATTACCATGTCAGAGGCTTTGGCCAATTGGTCGTGATAATTGCTTGCTAACACCCAGTATAAGAAACAAGACACTGCCTTTCTCAAAGGAGAATAGACAGACTGTCGTCTCGCCCTGATCTGTAGCCAGTGTGTCTATGGAAAATCTACCACGAAAGAAAATGATGCTAAACAGAAAGCAGAAAGATATACTAATGAATGCCTGTCAGTCTTTCTGTTCATCAGTGTACTGGTCTGTACAATAAGGATTTGTTCAGTTGAGAATGAAAATGGTGTTACAGCAACATATTCTTATAGTGATTAAAACACTGCCTTGATTACGTTTGTTTTTCTCTCCAACTATCTCCTACTTTTACTGCAGGACTTTCTTGTGACTTCTGTTTAAATTTGAATAGCTAACTGTTAGTTACATTATTTATTTAAGTATGCTCTTTGTTCAATTAAAATTTTGATATCTTTTAATTGTTTAGTGTAAATATGACATTTTTGTCATCAAGTTGGACAAAATATAGCATATATGAATTCATATGTCCTATTTGTACTGTTGGTTTTGTTTTATGATTTAATACTTCAGAGAACAAACATAAATATGGATTTGTTGTGTACAATTTATTACCTGAATGTAAAATTTTTGAAAAAAGTACTTACATAAACAATGTGCCAGGAATTGTGGTTTAAAATATGTTGAAGTGTGTACAAAATTTAACTTTATTTTGCTTGTAATATAGAAATATAATTGGTGGGATACAGTACATACAGGACTGTACATTTTACATACATTTGAGCAGTTTACAGTAGCACAGTTTGCTTGCTAGTAGAAATGCCTTTTGCATTAAATTAGGATTGTTTATTTATGTGAAAAATGAATGAATAAATTTGTCTATTAGATTAATCTGTTTGCCTCAACAGAATGTTTGTGTTTATTATTTCCACAATTCTCAAATATCACAAATGCCCTGAGTGTTTTTTTGCAGCAGTTTTGCAGCTTACTTGGTTTGGTTTCAATAATTAATTACACATTTTCGTGATTGCTGTAAATTGTAGATAAGTATTTAATGAATGGATGCTTCTTTTTGCTACTACCACAAGCTGCTTTTTCATTTTTTGTAAACTCTGCCCTGAAACACACTGTAGCAATTAATTATCTAAACATTTTTATTTTTTCATCTTGTGTAAATAGTCACAATAGAAACAGAACAGAATTGTATTCTCTGTATGTAGTTTATATTATGCTTTTAATAATATCTACATATGTAAATTTAATTTGCTTTTGAAATCGTCTCTAGCTTCACAAATTTGGTAAAATTTTGATCTGGACTTATGAAATTACAGTAGGATGAATGTGAAGTATCAACAGATTTGTTAAGCTCTAGAGAACAATTTGGAAATGCATGCCATACTCTATAGTTTTATCTCAATAGGAATTGGAAATATGAACTTCCTGCCTCCTCTCATCTCAGAAAAGTGTTTCCTGCTCATGTGTATGTTTAACATTATGTGTCACAAACACAGTGGAGTTATAAACATTTCCTTGCTTCTGCCTCTGTATCACACGTTACAACAATGAATTTAAGAATAGATTGAAGTATTAATAAATAACATCTGTTTGAGGGCAACCCAAAGTCATATATATATACCTGCTACATTTTTTGTGTAAGTTTTATTCTTTGCCTCACCTCTCCTTTGTTCATATTAACTTTCTATTTAATAATTTCCTTATTTACAGTTGGGGTTAATAGTGTTAAGCACTTGAGTGCACCACCCTACACGTGCCATGAAATCTCACATAAATCCGGAGGTAATGAGCCGGAGAGAAGGGTGGAGCTGCTGCCACCCTGGACTAATGCCTCTAAATAAGGCCTGCTGGTCAGACATGTCCTTTCACTAAGGTAATTCCTCTTATTAGGTGTGTTGATTGGACCTAACCCTTCAGTAAGATAATTCCTCTTATTAAAGTGTGTTTTCACAGAGCAGAAGGGTAGAGGGGTAATTCCTCTTATTTGGGCAGTTGGAGTCAGGATGTGGAGGCAGATTTGGGGCCTTGGGGTAGCTGGTTGTGTTTAAGCCTTCTGTTTTGCCAGGGAAGCCCTCCAAGGTTGGAGTTTGCCTATTACAAATTGAGACCTGTGCCGGCAGGCGCCAGGGCAGTGCCGAATGCCTGGTCTCAGAGACCTTTGACCCTAACCTTGGTACATGCTGCAGCCTGGTTCAGGAGAGTAGTGACCTTGCCGGGGCAGAATTCCAAGCGTTTCCTTCTCTTGAGGGCAGTTGGGAATTCATGTGGTTTTGGGAGACTGTTGTGCTAATTAAATTTAATGCAGACCACTCCACAAATAAACACTGTGATAACGCTCACTCAGTCAGGCCGATGAATGAATATGATAACTTAATGAATATCTTCATTTCTGTTGTGGCTTAATCGTGAATATAAATAGTTATAATTACATTTAATATTAAAGTAATTGCCCTTTTTAATAGCAATCAAATCACATAACTTCCTTTTCAGACATATTTATGGAAGACGCCACTAGTCCAATACTAGACAGAGCTTTTGACAGAAGAACCTTACTAAAATTTGTGGAACCTTTCAAAAAGACAGCTTCATCTAATTTATATTTCTTTCCCTAGAGCCATACATCCCATTTAAGAACCCTTATTCCTAAGTGGATACAATGGTGATGTGATCAACATAATACAAATCTGAAGGATCTTGCCCACTTTCATATCTTTTTCTTCTTCCTGATTTACTTCTCTGTACACTTGGTAACAGGAAGCATAGGATGAGAGACATCTGTCTATAATGTAACATTTCCTCATGTTACATGCCAACTGATGGCTTTGATTCTACGAAAACAGATCTAACCCCCACCCACAACGCTGGCCACGATGGATGTCTCAGAAGGAAAACAAAACAATGTGGAAAAAAAGCAGAGAAAAACTCTCCCAGCTCTGCGTGTGCAGAGCTGATATGTTTCTCCAGCTCTGTCTTGCGTGGGTGGCGGGATGCACCCCGTGCAGCTTTGTTTAAACACCCCCCAGATCCCCCGGCACTCCGCACACACGACCCGCTGGGCTAGGTGGCCCCACTGCTTCATGGTAATTGCTTCAGGAAGCGCGAGCAGCATGGTTCAAGGACTCCTTAATTCTATCAGCGGGCCGGGAGCAGTGCAGCAGGCCGGGCGGGCCGTGTGGTGAGACCCTAAGGAACCGTTAAAGCTCATTTACCACCAACAGCATCCATATTCCTGTCACTCAGCCACAGGCCGGCCTCCTGACAGCACCAGGGCGAAACGACTCCCAGGCTTTCATGTAGAATGATTGATGCATTAATCACTGGATATGGTTTATGGACTGTGACGAGGAGGGGAGAAGAAAAACTGCAAGGCTTCCATCGCAGGGCTGGCGTTTTAACACGTGTTGTGGTCATAGTAATGTGTGTAGGTGTCCTGTGTCCTGTGAATGAATGAGGGCAGCACAACTGTTTGCTCTGTAAATGATGATTGTAAATCACACCCTGACAACTTCCAGGGTGTTTTCTGGTGAACATCTACGCATCTACGGTGAGGAACGTTGAGTTCAGCTAGCATTCGGATGAACAGCATTGATCCTGTGTCTTATCCCCCACTGTATATGTCTAAAGAGCATTGTACAGGCATAGTTTCCTTGCGTGCATTCAATATATCTGGTCCTTACAATGATTACAGGGTTAAAAACCCAGCAACTGGAAACATATCCTGTCATTGAATGTGTACCTACCAGTAAGAGACCTCCCAAGCTGGCCTTTTCCATGCTTTGACCAGTACAGAGACTGTGTGGTCATGCGGTCAGACCTTATAATTGTGGGCCAGAATCTACAGCAGACTTGGGGCAACTGTGTGATTGGTCACTTTTTCCCCACCGAGGTCAGTGTATGAAAGCATCGCTTCATTCCTGACGCAGACAGATCCTCTGCCCTCGGGCATTCTTATAGGACCTCCAGTGTAAAGGCTTGGTGACATATATTGTATGGCAGGAAGCTGAGACATCAAAAAAGTGTCAGAGCATGCATCCGAAATGTCAGAGCACACAGAGTATACACAGGATCCTAGATTGTTTCTCAACTACAGTCTGAAGAAGACACTGGATTAAGTGGTATAGATTAGTGCCGAGAGACAGAAAGGAACAAAACTCTGTGTGTTTGGGTTGGCTTGAGCACAAGGTCTGAATATATTATCACATATTTCTCAAAAACACCGAACAATATCATTAATCTTTAAAAAGGCAGATTTTGACAAAGTATAGAGAAATCACAGCACAACTGTGCCATCATCTTATTGAAGCTCATCAAAATGTTAACTCTTTTTCATTACTGGTTTACTGGTGTATTTTATTTGTTTAGACTTTGAAACTGAATCAAGAAACTTATATTATGAAAAAAATGTAATGATGGTATGTTTTGACCACATCACACTCCCTTGGGAGATTTTAGTGTCTCCCTGTCTGGGAAAATGGGCTGGTCTGCTACAGCTCTACCATGGCAGGTTAGGTGAGGTGAACTGTGAATGGCCTGTGGCCTAGGGCTTGACGGACCGTCTAGTTTACGTGAAACTGTGCTGCCTCAACCCGCTCTGCTTCACCAGCATTTATTGCCCACTGCTGAGCATATGCTGAAAGAATGGGGCAGGTTTTAGAGTCATTTCTGACAAAGAATTTACCTGTGGATTTCACTTCAAACCACAAATAGGCATTTTTAACACTGTTATGTTTACATCAGATATATACTTGTTTTCTCTTAAATATTTAACCTGAACCTCTTAAAAGATGTTCTAATCCTTAGGCATCATTTATGCTAGGGAGATTTGGGGCTGAAATGCTCAAGTTTGTACTGTCCAAGTACACTCTTTATGAATTGTTTTCTCTACAATTTAGGCTATGGAAAATGTGGAAATCAGAATGCAAGATAAAAAGCATCTTCAGTTAGTGATTATTATATTGATATTTGACTTGCTTCGGGAGAGCCGAGGTTAAATCATCATGCATTGTGAATTGGTGGAACAAACAAGATCTCCAAAGTATTACTTTTGAACCATGCATCTCAACCATGTTTTGAAATGGTTTAAAATGTGTGCTCTAAACCCAGGCTTCTCAACCACTGGGCAAATGGGATAGATAATTGGGCCTAAATGTTAAAAAAGTTGAGAACCATTGCTCTAAACTACTGTTTCTGGTTACAGCAATCTTACATGTCTTATTGCTATGTATTATGTATTAAGATGAATGTATAAAAACTGTACTATCCTAACTATTGATATTAAATGTAATAAATAAATACTTACATAGACTGTGCTTATTAGTAAACAAACTCATTTTACTCCTCTGTGAGCACACATCCAGCAATGCTCCTAATGTTTTTTTAAATCATTTTTATCTTGAGAATGAGGTCCATGGAATTGTCTGGGTTTGCCCATACCCACATGTGGCACAAAACTGCACATGTAGCACAGAAGATTTTCCCTTTTCAACATGTTTTCATCTGCTGGAAATGCTCAGGTTGGTTTAGGCGAGGGGTGGTGCCTGTGTAGAGCATGCAGGAGGCAGGATGTGAGCTAGTCATGTCACTAGTTTGTCATTTGATCATAAACAATTTTCCTGACAGTTTATCTGATGAGTTCCATGCAAGCATATATTAACAGAGCTTCCAGAGTTTTTTTATATCTCCAGTTAGACTTTTACATAACCATCTTTGTGTAAATGACCAGTACAAAGTGTGTTTTATTTGAATCCTCAACTTCTCTGGCAAATGTTTAAAGCTTTAATATTCTCTGGCAAAGTTGTAAATACTTTTTCCCTTTTTAATAAATACAGATACAAATAGTGGGTGCTTTGCATACCCCTAATAAATACTGTACTTATACACTGTACTGTAGTGAAAGTGACAAAATAGAGTATAAAGAATTTGATAACGGCCAAAAAGTCATCAAACAAAGCAACACAAACGGAACACCGAGATAAGTGTCCTTCCTCTCTCATACGGTGCATTACGGCGTATTTTGTGTATTCTGTGTATCTTCCGCCCCGGGCAGTTATCATAATATTGAAACATCCTATGTCGACCCTTGTATCTCGGGGGCCCCCGTAATGGATTTTGACATTTCTTGCTTCAGTAATGCTCTTTTAATGTTGTTATTTTGTTTTTAGAAGAAAAAAAACCCCAGACTCTCAATATTTTGCATTCAAATCCAATTTTGATTAGTTTATGATGCAGCATGAATTTGTAATAATACTTTTATATTTTCATATGTATTGTGGGAAATTAAATGCCCTATCACTGCCATATAGTGCAGATCAGAAGGGGTTGTAACATGGGATGAATTGTAACATGCCCCCAATTTAATGAGGCAGATATACGCCACAGGGGAAATATCATTACTGTGCACACTAATAAAATCCAAAGATTTACAAGTTACTAATGCCAGCAATATTTGGCACTATTTTTGCACTAGGCTGTATTTGCACCAGGCTATATTTTGTGTGGAAGAAATTACAGTTATTAAAGATTTGTCTAAAGAAAACCTTGTGTCTCCAGTTTTGTTCCATTATATATTTTGAACATAATACAACTTCTTTACATTAACATCCATTATATTTGGGAGTTTTTTTCTTAATATTTAAAACATTGTTTCACAGATTGCATGTTGTAAATATTAACAAAATAGTTGCTATAACTTTAATGTTAATTTAATTTTTATAAAAGCTTAGCTTAGTCAGAATACGGTGGGGCAGTTGGTAGGCTGGTGTTTAGGGCATTTTCCCTGCGACCAGGAAGTGGTGGATTCACTTCCCAAGACTGCTAAGCACCTCTGCTCCCTGGGCGGAGTGTTACCCTGCTGCTTCACTTCATGAATTAGTTTAATGCAGATCATTTTTTTTACTGTTCACGCTGTGTGCTGTGGTGTGTACACATATGACAGAATGGCTATTTTCAAAAGCAATGAGGGGTAAATAAAGTGTGAAATATTTTCTTATGTATGTTTGTGCTTATTCAGGATTAAACACAAAATGTTCAGTTTGTCAGATCATGTTCTTTTTACCAGAATAGGCACAACCAGAGTGATTGTTGGGTATTTTTATTTATTAAGCATTATATAAATAATTGCCTAATGATAAATAAAATTTAAAATTAAATAAACTAAATTAATCTTGAGGAGTAAAAAGCCATGTGTAATCATGGATCATACTAAATATATCTTGTAACTTTGTGTGCTACAAGCATTGTTTTATGACATTATGGTTACAAAATACTAACTGCAAAGAAAAGAAACACCCCTCACAGTGACAGCACACAGTCTGTCACATTCACCTTGAGTGTATTATAGCTGTTTAGGCATCAAAAGCAGCAACTAGGCATAGGAGAGGCCATATGAATGGAGCCTAGGCTTACAGTCTGCATGTATGTTTGTAGTGAGGTGAGCCTGGAGCCACCAGCCTCAATCACAGGCCTGCTGCCCACATGTGCACCTTCCCACCCAGGCGTGCCACGTTACACAGCCCATTAGCAACCAAAACTTGTCAATAAGGCTGGAATGTTGCGTCACTTTTGTAAAGGAGGGGTCCAGGTGGGGGGTGAGAAAAAAACGTTCTCAAATATTACTTTCATTCTGAAGTCTAACTTTTTTGAGATATTATTCTTGACATCATGTGGGCAACATGATATGACCGGAACATCTCAGGCTCTTTAGAAGAGCATCATGCCAAGTTGGCTGAACCAGCTGGAGGACCAAAAGGACACTAGAGTTCTTCACTGTGAGTAAAAGTACAAACTTGATGATCATACTTACACACATGGAGTCCAATCAAGCGCTGGTGCTAGATGGAAATTTGGTACCCAGTATGGTGTGGAGAGAATTTCTGTGGAGGGTGGTGCTGTGGTGTGGGGATGGTGAGGATCAGGATGTTCATTTCAATCATACGTGAAGTGTTTTGACAGTAAAGGCTAGGTTCTGGACCAGGCTTTGGCTACTATAGGTCGACCTGAATGGATTTTGTAAACTGAGTGTTGGGCCAAACCACACCATGCCCACTATTCCTTTGTTTAAGAAAGGGGCATGTTTCACACAGACTTGCACTGGACCTCTGAGACTTGGGTTTCTGTATCCAGAGATTTGGTTCTGTGCTTTGGTGTTATACTTAATTTAGATCATGTGACACAGTTGGTTGAGTACACATACATCACAACTGATTGTTGTCCTCAAGTGTGGGAGAGAGATCGCATTATGCTTGGTGTATTTTGTGTTGTGTCATGTAAATTAACCTGACCATAATTACACTGCAGAGATTGGACCTCTCTGAGGCTGTATAATGGCTCATAAAAAAATTTGCTCATTTAAATTAATCAAGCCAATGTGTAAAACATAATTTAGCTTTTGGCTAGATGGAGGTGATGTGAAGTAATGGATCTTTACCACACTGAAGGTTCAGCATGTTGCATTGCATTTACTTTTTTTTCATCTTTTTCATTTACTCAGTAATAATGAGCTCAGTTTTGTTCTTCAAGTGAGTAATCGAGTTATGATTTGACATAAGAAACTTTTCTGTAATTAAGATGTGAAATAATGTTTTCCTCATTATTTCTACATAATTTTATTTTATCATCACAATTATTGCCAAAATAGATAGTTATTGTGTTGGTGTAGTATATTACAATTCAATGGAATTGATGTACACTGAATTAAAATGATCATTTATTAAACCTTGATAGTATTGTTTTCGTATGGATTATCAAACCTTTTGTTTTGTCTGTACACAATTTCATTGTAGGTTGCTGTTAGCTTCCTTTGATCGCTAATTCGTTCAAATAGAATGTAACAGTTGGTGCACCTTCACTATTGGATTGAGAAATTACACGCCTGGAATCTGTTTGCCAAGTAGGTGCCATGTATTTGTAAGTGCAACTGTCTGTCAAGAACCATTTCAGGCTGATGCAAGTGTTAGATTTAGGTGTTTTTCAGACTTGGCACAAGGTTTAGGGTAATGCTAATTTCAGTTTGACTGCATGCGCAATCCAGCTAAAAGACTCTTGCAGTGCTGGAGATTACAATGAAAGAATCCAGACACTTGTGATTGTTAGTTCATATATTTCCAGTGCATATATCCATTTCAAATGTGTATATATATATATATGGTGTGGCATGGTAATTAATCGAATTAATCGCACATATATACAGACGTTACAAGAAGCTTTTTTTTTTTTACCATTTATTATTGAATACAAGCCTATAACTTATGCTACAATGGTCTGAACATTTTTATCACTGACTGAACCAAACCTATGAATTAGGTTACAGAATATGACAGTTGTAA
>JBBMFX010000017.1:6549720-6569215 GCA_037832545.1 Rhabdalestes septentrionalis
CTCTCTCTCTCTCTCTCTCTCTCTCTCTCTCTCTCTCTCTCTCTCTCTCTCTCTCTCTCTCTCTCTCTCTCCTTTGCAATATCAACTGTAGTAAATTTAATGACAAACAAAAAAAAGTATGTTGCATTTGTATTCAGAGTGTATTTTGCCTCTTTAAACCCCTAGTCAAATTACCTGTTTTTTTACTTTCTAACCCCCTTTCTAACCTTTAAAATAAGCACTCATACTCATGCATACTCCTTTAAATATGGTAGTATGTAAAAAACTTCAGATTCTACTGCTAAAATTATTTTGCCATATCTGCGGAAGTGTTTAGGTAGATGGTACAGGTACAGCAGACATACATTAGGCCACGATGCAAAGGAATGGTTAAAAAAAAAAAAAAAGACCAAAATTGAATTTGTCCTCAAGACCAAAATTGATTTTGGCCTCAACACCAAGCTGTACATCTGATGCAAAGTCAATACAGCCCACCAGCAAAAGAATATCATACCTACAATAAAGCAATGAACAATAAAGCACGGCCTGGGACACTTGTCAGGATTGAAGGAACGTTTTTAATGGAGAGAAGATTGACAACATGACAAGAAACCTAAAGCACACAGCAAAATTGACCACACAGTGACTGGAGGAGAAAAAGGTGGATGTCTATGCATGGCCTAGTCAGAGCCCAGGCTTAAACCCATTGAAAAGCTGTGGAATGATGAAAAGGCACAATCCAGTCTGACTGAGGATGGATAGTTCAATCAATAGGAGTGGGCATATATTGCCTAGTCTAGATGAGCCAAATAGATCCTTTATCTATAAATAATTTATTTAATGTATTTTTTCCTAAACTGTTGCACTGAGTAAATATAGCTGGAAATATAGTTTTGTGTGTGAGTGTCTGCTTGTGTGTGTGTGTATGTGATTATTTTGACGGGGGTAATTCTTTTTCATACCCACTATATTTCTTCAACTATTTTGGAATGATGAATGAAGGGTAAAATTGCAAGCCTTTGCAAATATTTTGAGGGATAGCTAGATTGCATATTCTTGGAGGATCATGAGAAATTTTAGCTTCTTATAATCAGTTTTTGTTTTAGCCCTACTTCCAGTCATATGTGTAAAACTGTGTGTCTGTCCACACAAGCATGTATGTGTGTGAGCGTAGGTGTGTGCGTGTGTCTTCGTGTGTGTGTGTGTTTTCCAGGAGCGTGCTTAAGACAGAGACGGATGCTGTTTGTTCAGCTCGGTGGGTGTGGGTGGTCGTGGGGCAGAGAGAACAGTACTGGGCTACAGGACGGCTTTATAGAGTCTGAGTCTGAAGTGAACTGTTGAAGGCGGCTGGAAAAGGCTGAGTGAAATCACAACAGTCAGGGAACTGCCCTGAAAGCCCCAAAGAGGGGAACAGGGAAAAGGGCCTCTAAGGCAGAGACACCATCAACCATGCCAGTAATCCCACCTCATCTCCGCAGAGCCCCAGAATCACAAGGTAGAAGACACAAACTCACTCACACACACACACACACACACACACACACACACACACTCACACACACACACACACATACTGCCCAGTTGCTTTCTGCTTGATAAACTTGTAATACAATTAAATGGGTGGGAGGCAGGGTGCAGCTTGAGAGCAGCTCTTTTGTATTGAACTCATCATCAGCCTCTCATTTGCAAAAGAGGCTTTTGAAAATTACATGTACATTTTTTGGGCCAATATGTGACCATCAAAATGTCTGCTTCAGATGGTTCTTGGTTTAAATCTGATGTTTATTATCACTGTCCAGATGAGTATTTTTTCTAAAGCTTGATAAGTTGTTGGCATTGTATGGTAAGTAATACCGCTGCATTCCATATGGCAGATTATTGGTCTATTTGCTGTTTGGGTAAGTGCCATATATTGCAGCGATAAGAATCCTTGGGCATGAGTCCTAATATTACATTTGCCTTCCTCTTGATTAAATGATTAAATTGTAAACCACAGTAGGTTAGGATGTCTGCCAAATGCATACATCTAAATTGTTGCTGCTTATTGACATACCTGGGAATCTGACTTTCCAGCTGAGCTTTGCAGACTGTCTCTGGTAATTGAAAAATTGGGGATGACCCAATAAACAGCTTGAAGACTGAAAGGAAAGTGCCAAACACATGTTCTCCCTTTAATAGGAGATGCTGAAAGCAAAAGAAACACATTTTTTTAGCAAATATTGGTGTTGGGGTTCAGCTGTTGATCAGTATACAAGAGTACAGATAAAATAAAGTTTTTATCCCTAAATCTGCAGATAAAGTCTTTATCCCTAAATCTGCTGACTAGGACCAATCAGTTCACACTCTAGGCCAGAATTCAATTACTATTCCTTCAGTATTCTTTGAGGTTGCTGGGTTTTTTACATTGATGATAGCATCATAACACTGGAAAAATGACTTGTGTGTCTTCCTAGACTTATTAGTCTGCACGGTTCTCTATTTTGTGTATGTGGGTGGCGAGGTTTTCTCTGGACCTGTTGATGGCTTTGCCCTCACCTCTGCCTCCATAGCCATGGATCACTGCCACAGCTACGGGTCGAGCCAGGTTTAAGTGTGATAAGAGTTAGCTAGTCCAGGAGCGCACTGATGGATGACCAACGGCAATAGACAAGGGACAGCTGAACCTGATAGTACATCTAAATTCACACACACCTACACACAACATAGCTTAGAGAAACCCAAGAATGTTAACCTTTCTGTCTTTCAGACTCGCTCTATGTTTCTCTCTTTCTTTCATCTACTCTCATTATCGTTGAATGTGATTGACAAGGGTACGAGACAGGACTCAAGGAGCCAGGAGGGACTTCCTCTGGCCCGAAGGGTCTGTCTCATTCAATAAACCTGCATTAGAGGCCTTCTCCTCTGTCCTTCTCTCATACTGTTACTAGAGTTAGAACTGATAGACATCTCCAGCCTGCAGCAGCACCTCAGCAATTTGCAGAAAAAACATATTTCTCCAATTCTTTGTTCTGCAGTCTGTATAAGTAGTTTTAGTATTAGCTTACAGATGTGAATATGCTTGACTTTGTATTGTTACATCTGTAGACCTTCCCATATGTCTTTTTGATCATGATTCTAGGTGTGCGTGCATGTGTTTGTGTGTAACAGTCTGTGCACTGGCTTGATAAGGAGACAGGAGTAGAGCAACTCTTTGCTTCAGGGGCCCAAGCTCACCAATGGCTTCCAGATGCCTGTTAATTACCCATCCTGCATCCATCCTCTGGTGGAGATGGAGAGAAACCGGAGAGATACTTGTGCATGCACATAGACACATGCAATTATTTATTTTCATACAATATCAGAACAAGGTCAAACACATGTCCTGTACATACAATTTTCCTAGATGTAAGCAAAAAACGATTGCATTCTTAAGTGTGGTTGTACATTTTTATCATGCATTTTCTGTAGTTTCTGGAAAACAACTCATTATTTGTTGCTAATTGTTTGTTTGTTTATTTTTTTCCTTCTCAAACTACTTTTACACACTAGACTGTTAGAATATGTGATGAATTCACTTTTCTTGCTCTTCTGTATCTGAAAATTTTTAATACTTTCATGTTACCATTCAGATCTATTAATGAGCAGCTAAAAAGAACTAAATTGTGTGTGTGTGTGTGTGTCTGCAGATCGCACCATCAGTTTACATTCTTCAGAGCCGTATAGTCAGACATTTGAACAATCTCACGTATGATAAAGTTTAAAAACAAACAGAAGACCTGGGTGTGTGTGATTATATTAGCTATTGACATAAAGGGATGACATTATTCAGTAGGTACTAAAAATGAGTCATGTGATGAGACATGGAGCTTGTATGTGTGACTAATGATTGGGTTTTCATGTGTCAATATGAGTCTACTGCTGTTGGAAAAGGGTTTTAATCTCTTCAATTCAGAATCTCTTCATAATTGTTAATAAAATGTATTGGACCAAAACCAAATGCTAACATTAATGTAAATTTTACACTTTAAAAACATGTGAATGTAGCTCAGGTAAAAACAAAATCCAAACTTTCGGATGCTGGAAGTCCTGATGTTCACAGTTAGCCCGGCTTTTACTCTGGATCAGGACATTTTTTAGGACATTGAGTAAAAAACTTGCACACATACACACACACACATCCATTCCACCTGAAATCAAACCCGCAGTCTTCCAAATACAAAATGGACACCCCCAGGTCCATATGCCCTTTCTGCTGCCCCTCTCTCCCCCTGCCATTGCCTTCCCACGCATCACTGTGGCGACACAAAGGCTGCAGTGTTCACAGCCCTCCTACACGGAACGCAGAGCTACGAGACGGCCATTAAAACCAGCAGCCCAGGTACGGGTCACATACAGGCACACACACACACACACACACACACACACACACACACACCTGGTCGACAGTGTGCAGATCTGTAACGGTGTGTGTGTGCCCGTTTATGTGTGGATGTTAATCCACTGTCTGTGGGAAACGGCTGTGGGGAAAACATGATGAAATTCTTTTTTTAGCCTGTGACTCTTTCCTCACCTCAGTTACGTGAGAGCAGTGGGGGTATTGGAGGTGTAGGGGGAGGGCAAGAGGGGTCGGTGCAACCCTTTCTATGCACACGGCAAGATTTCAGCACTTCTGTTTCTGTTAACATACATTAAGCCCCGTCTCCCACGTATATACAACTACCGTCCGGGAATTATTAGAATCTGTCAGTAAAAAGGATAGGTCAGTAATGATTATTTTATTTACAGTGAGCAAATTAGTGCTCTGTCATTTTGCCTTGGCTGTGCTGAATGGGTCCACTTGAAAGTTGTCAAATACACAGTCAACAGAATGGAGCTTCTTGAGGACTATTGATCACGTTACATCATCAGACGCTGGCTTTTCGGCCTCTGTATCGAGTGATGGATATGAGGCTGTGCCTGGGCCAGCCTGTCACATCACACAGCCTCTGTTTGTTATTGTGGCTGACAAATGAGACCAAATGCTGGTGAACTTCACCACGCCCGCGCAGTTCAGAGAACGGAGGGCATGGCTAATAGACAGTGATATGCTGCACACTGTAATGACCCCTATACTTTCTGTCATTGTGACCAGTAATGAATTACATATAACTGAAGTTATACTATATACAGTATTGGAACTCTTTGAGATTTGAGCCTAGACTTTTGTAATTAATCTATTTGCAGTAAAAATGAATCTTAAGCCTCTTGATAGCTGTGGTTTAATTGCAACCACACTTTTGAATGTAGGCTTTTCACAGGTCAAGACCATGGCTGCTTGCTGCATCTCCATTCAGACTCAGTGTACAATGTATACTCTCAAGGGTACACTTAGTTATGGAACATAATTGTATTCCATTGTAGTTGTTTTTTTTAATGCTGCAGCAACTCCATGCAATCCAGATAGTTCAATTCTTTTAAAAAAATGTTTGTTAGTAAGAGGTACAAATATGGCCCATTTTCTGTGAATATAATATATGTTGACAATTAATTTACTGGACTATATTTTAAGTTATATTTTGGTCAATACATTTGATATTAAATTACATTTAAGTTCCTTATAATTGATTATGAAATAAAAAGTTGCTAAATGACCGCATGAATTCCTCACTGCATTTTCTATTCATTTGAATTGCTGCCGTAAAATTGGTAATAATGCAGGAGACGGAGGGTGAATTCAATATAGTGTTTTAAAGGAGGAGAACTCTTGTACCATATGAAGTAAATGTTAGGATTTATAACACGAACAATGTTCATACTTTTTTCGTTTCGATTTTTTATATAATAGAAGTTCCCGTATGAATTTTTTGTCCCAAATAATTTTTTATGATCTCTGCTGGGCTGTTCAAATGTTCACACAATATAAAGGACTGGTACATTCAAATGGAAATGAAAGTTTTGACCGCCAAGACTACTTGCGATGTCTGCATGTATTTAATGTGTACTGTATGATATATCCCTACATTTGTTTTTGTGTGTGTGTGCATGAGAAGAGAAAAACATCTGGTTTACATAAGAGCAGAGTGGGCTGAGAGCTGGAGAGGGGGTATTAGAGGTAATTTACTTATTTAGAGCAAAAAAAGCTTCAATCACGGGAGCTGTGATTGTAAATGGATCTGCAGCTTATCTGGAGCTCTAATCGAGAAGGCTGCAGGGGGAAGCAGGGCTGCAGAGAGAAGCTGTATGCCAGCCACAGCCCTGCAGCTGATATTGTGTGTCACTGTTGTTGTTTTCATAGAAATTGCATTAGGGGGAACCTATTAACCCCCTTTTTTTACATAAGGCCAATTACAGCCTGCCTGGCCAAATAAAGTGGCGATTTAAGACGTCAGCTTCACTTTAACCGGCACTCTGCCGCTCATGTTGGAGTGGAGCAGAGTGGAGGAGACTGTGCAGGCAGCCCTATAGCTGAGCTTGAGTCATCTTGCTAAACCAGGCAGGATTCCTGTCTGAACCAGATGATTACTTTTGTGTGGGTGGCTTTTAAAGTCTTGACGACACTACTGTTATAAAACAACGCTTGCTTTCCCAGCTATCCTGAATGTGCGTCATTTGGTCACTAGAGAACATGGAAATAAAACAGTGGATGGTTTATTTTTCTGTGCGTGTGCATATGTGTCACTTTGGTCAGGTAATGGGACCCCTATGTGAGTCTTATCATAATTACTTGCCTTCCATAATGCAACATATTTTAGAGAGGGCCTTTGAGTCATCCAGGCATTTTCGCTTCATGATAAGTGGGGCTTAATGTGAGGGGGAGGAGAAATGTGATTTTAAGCTATATTTTTGTTAGCAACACATTTTATATCATTTTGGAGTTAACTGGTGCATGTTGACAAATCGAAAACACAAAGACATGATGAAATGTCACTATACTGCAGTCAAAGGTTCAAAGAATCTTATCTATTAAATGATAAGATAAAATGTGATTAAAACAAATGTTTAAAAACACTGTCAGGTCGATTTTATGAATTCAGGTTGACTTTAAGACATAATCACTGCTGTGAAGTTGTGTGTGATATATAGTACAAAGTAGTTTCTCTGCCCGTGCTATATTCAATAACTGCAATGTTTCTTTCACCATGCCTGTATCATTGTGACCATCATATGCTAAGTGACAATAATGATCACTTTAATCTAAGATATTTGTTTAATAATTTGTTTGTTTGTTTAAAAAAAACATCTGCAGTGTCTGCAGTCCTTTTTCCATTACATTACTTTGTGAAATATAATTCGTTTTAGTCTTCTTTTGAATTAATGATACAGCAATTTAAGGGGCTAACAGTTCCTGCACTATTGAATATAAACAAATCATTCAAATGCATCTGAAGGTCCTCCACTGAAATGGTACAAATAACAGCAAATCATTTACAACCATCAGTGTATTTAGCCCAGAGCAGTTTCTCTGTGTTATGAAAGTGTTATAAGGTTGTTCCTGTTTAGAATGCTCTTTAAATGTGACAAAAATACATTCAGAACAAATATCTTTTACATAAATAAATTACATAAAAAGTTGACAGTATTTTATTAGTGAACACGATGTTGGGAAAAAAACAGTTTTGAAACATAAACTCACATAAACTTCAGTGTGAAAATAACATGAAAATATAGGAAATGGCTTTCGACTAGTACACTACAGTCGTACAGTCAAAACACAGCATTTACATTTCATAGGAACTTTTATTATCCGCAGAGAGGAAGTTCTCTTAGGGCTGTTAATTTATGATGTCACATCAGTGATTTATTTAGAAAATGAATCAGTTCATCAAGAAATCTCAGATATTACCACAATTCAGCTGCAGGTCCAGGGGTTTACCATGTTCTTAATTTAGAGATCAATGGACAGGTTTACAGCAGTCACAGTGGGCTCTGATGTTGTACACTGAAATGCGTGTTTGTGCACAGTATTTCCAGGAATAAACCAGATGTTCCAGTCACAGTCTGTTTTTTGGAGTGTTTTGTGATGGTGCAATTACTCCAAATGTGCACCTCCATATGTGAATCAGTTGTGCTGCCACTGCTGTCACTTTCTTTATCACTCTTAGTTCAGGATGACAGGAGATAACTTGTAAAAGATGGATTATGTCTGTTCCTGACCTCATCTGTTGACATCATGTCAGGGCCTTTGCGTGTGGGACCGAAGATCAGTCACTGAAACCTGACTGGCAACCACATAATCACATAACACAAACTGATGCTGTTTATAGATAGATCTCCGTGTTGCCCAGCTGTTAGTCGTCTCCTGAAGACACAGTGCTCTCCTGGGGTGCCCCCCTGTGGAAGTAATCACATACAGCCTGTGGTGATCCTCCAGCTCATTCAGCTACTCCCTCTCAGTTTAGTAAGCTCTCACATACTCACATGTCCCATAACCCCAGATTTACTGGTTCCCCAATGGGGTATGACTCAAACCTGAAACTGGATCACCGGCTATGATGAAGGAGATGTGGAGAGAAGGGCAACTGCATCCCACGCTGTGTCTGAACTCTCTGTCTGTCTGCCTCTCTCTTTCTCTCTCTTTCTCTCTTTCTCCTGCTCATTGTCTTTTCATTCTGTTTCGGACACACAGTGCACGGAACACGTACATTTATCACCACCCACACTACCTTGATGACGCTAGGCTTGCGTACACCATCCTGGGCTTTTTGGAACTGCCTCATCACTGTTTATGTTTGTTTGGGAGTGTGTATGTGTGTGTATGAGTGTGTGTGTGTGTGTTGTGAGCAACAGGTCAGGCATCATGTGTTCTGCATTCTCAGAGGATGATGCTGTGCGTCAGTTGGGGACTCCGTTATCTGATTGAATCCAGATAAGTGCAGTTAGAGGCCGCAGCAGGTTACCTCCACTCTGGACTCGGCAAACCGCAGGCTAGGAAATGTTTTTCAACTGAATTTTGAGGCTGACTATGAAGAACACAGATGTATACAAACCATGCAGGCACTGACATGCCTATACATCAGAATGAAAATTATTACGCCATCCATATAAGGCATCGGCTAAAGCTTCCTGCCAAAAATTTCACTGAGTAAAGCAGAGTGCAAAGGCCTTTTGTGGGAAAACATGAAAACATGCCGTGGAGAGCTTCCCCAGGGCTAAAATACCAAACCAGACAATAAGTAAACTGATTTTTCAAATAAGGCATGTTTCAAACACACCTTTATTTCAGTACTGATACAGACATAGGATAGAGGAGAAAAGGTTATCGTGAAAAATTATGTTATTAGTACCCAAACACTTACCTAGCATATGTCTCATTAATCAAGTGCCCTTTAATTCAGTTCAGCAATTTGTGTGAAATGTAAAATATTTCTAAATAATTTAATCTCTTCTTTCTGAATATGTTCAACATGCTTCATTTTACAGGATGCTGTGTGTTGCAGTTTGTTAGTCTGATTAGTAATAGATTATGGCCTCCAATCAGTTCCTGATTTGACTGGCACAATCACACAAAGCCAGTGTTTTTTTTTTTTTACATCAGTTGTATGTTATCTTTTGAGCAGACCAATATTTGTTCTCAGGTTTTTTCACAATAATGATATTCATAGTGATGTTATCAGCTTAGTTTTTACAGTAAAACACAGAGGTTATTGTAAGTCAGATGTACTTTTAATTTAAGGCAGTCATTTGTCAAAAAATAATAAAGTCACTCATCTAATTCTAAGTTTTAATGCCTGTCTTATATAAATAAATATATAAATATAGCGTTAAATGGTAAAAAATACGTGTGTGCCACTACTGTACATTTTCTAAACTTCTGTCATTTGATTTATGAGCTTAAAGCATTTAAGCTGAGGCCTGTATATTTTGAAATGAGTTTAACGTTTGTGAATATAGCTTGAAATATCACAAAATTTCAAGATACTTTTAAGTGAAGTATTTAGCACTAGTAGTAATAGTAATAAAATATTTCCATCCACTACTTTCCTCTATGTACCATTTTTCACTTCTGTTTAATCTGTCAGTGGAACAGCATGTGGTGCAACAACTGGATTTCCCACAGTACTATAGATTTCACATCATACATGTGCCAAGGATATCCTCAAGATATTCTCTAGATTCATAAATTGTCAATTATTACAATTAATTCAGCACCTTTATAGAAATATTGCTACATTTTTGCTGTTCTTAATTATACAGACAAAGATGTGAGTGTACAAAATATCATATCATTTTATCAAATTGGCAAAAACATTGTGTGGACATTAGTATGAACCTAAAACAGTACAATAGGTTAATGCATAAATACATACATGTACACACAAATTATTTAATGCACTAGAATTGCTAGAAGTAAAGTGAAAGACTAGTCAAACAAAATTAAAATGTACAGTTTTCCAGTGAGTTCTGGACAGAGTTTTGGGGATATATCCTGGACAGGCTACAACCGAATCTCTTTCTCCCTCTCTCTTTGACTCTTTCTGTCCCTGTCTCTGTCTCACTCTGTCTCTGTCTCTGTCTCACTCTCTCTCTGTCTCACTCTCTCTCTCTATCTCTCTCTCTCTCTCTCTCTCTCTCTCTCTGATAGTGTCTGTCTAGTCAGGATGCTGGTGTTGGTGGGTGGCAGTGACCCTGAGTGATAAATGACCAGCCTCACCTCAGTGGCCCAATCTAAACACACACACACAAACACACACATACACACAGTCTGCTGCATCAGCCCAGTGGTGCAGGCTGATGTCTGAATTGATGCAGGGGAGTTTTTTTGGCGCTAATCCTTTGATTGATGGGCAGGATAGTGTGTATAACAGTTTGTCTGGGTTAGTAAGGGGTCAGTCTCACAACACTCTTGGTGTATCTGCTCACACTGGTGTTCCTATAATGAAGATGAAGGAGCTTTGTATCCAATTAAAGAGTACTCAAACATTTTAAGAGTGCCATTAAACACTCTAAATATTAATGACATTTACAATTTTGTGTCTTCTTTTTTTTCAGATGTTTGTTTTATATGTTTAGATGGTTTTTTTACATTTATTTTTACAGTGCCTATTTTTTGTGTCTGAGAGGTGAAGAAGCAGAGTAAATGAAATTTATATTGAATTGTTTTTTTTTTTTAAATCAAGATTTAATCATTAATAATTGTCTTTATGATCCCTTAATAACCTTCAGAAGATTTTAGATTCTGATTCTAATTTTGCCTTCTCTTCTGCTGCCCTTCTTTGTGTTTCCTCAGATCTGTCCTGATGTTCATTTTCTCATGTCCCAAACATTCCTTTCAGTCAGCTAAAGTGGGTTCTTCTTTTCTTCTTCTCAGTGCCACTGGTTTGTGTTTAACCATTTCTTGCCAGTTTGTTACATCATTACTTGCATTCTTACTTTGTCATGTGCTCTTTACTGAAAGGGACTTTGAGCAGCAGCCCTCACAAGCAGTTTTCAGATATATAATCAATGCCTGGACTGACTAGGGTTTATGATGTAACAGTTTTAAAGAATTTATACTTTATTTGAAATTCATATAGGTTGGCAGGAAAGGGTTAAAACAAGTCTAAATAGAGCCTGTGGTCTGTTTTGGAGTGTGATTTACAGTTTTCTCAGTGATAAACTTGTCCTCTGAAAAAAAAAAAAGTTTTGTTTTGCTTTGTTTTGTGTGTGTCTTAGTATGTGTGTGTGTGTGTGTGTGTGTGTGTGTGTGTGTGTGTGTGTGTGTGTGTGTGTGTGTGTGTGTTAAATGGGAAAGTTTGATGCTGTGCATTTTTTCTGCTGAGGTTTTAGCAGAAAGCCAATCCTGCTGCTGACGTTATGAGCAAAAGCCCTCATCCTTTTCTAAGCATTTCAAATCTTGGCACACCACACCTCTGTCCTGTCCATCTCTCTCTGGTCATCTCTTTCCCCCTTGAAGTGCGTGTGTGTATGTGCGTGCGTGTGCGAGCGTGTGCATATGTGTGCTGAACAGAATTTCCCTTCTCTCTGACCACCAGTG
The DNA here is from genome assembly GCA_037832545.1 of Rhabdalestes septentrionalis. NCBI lineage: Eukaryota > Metazoa > Chordata > Actinopteri > Characiformes > Alestidae > Rhabdalestes > Rhabdalestes septentrionalis. Next base: position 6,561,632 of record JBBMFX010000017.1, read on the forward strand.
CTTGTGTGGCCTGATTTGTTAGCGTTTCATGACCGTGTTCCTCTTTTCCAGGGAAAGTGTAGTGTGTCATAGTCACTGAAATAGAGCTCTGTTTATTTCTGCTAATCCCTGCTAAATGTTTGTTTTTAAAGATGTTCAGGGGGAGACATCTTATAAAATTATTGCTCATATTGTTTGAGCTGGAAGTGCCAGGTAGGTTTCAATGGAACTTCGCCTACATGGGTTGCGTCACATATCCACCTTTATTACTATTAAAGTACTTCTGTTTTTATATTCCATCTGTTTAGACTGTAGCTTTGCTGCATGTAGCCTTTGAGGTTATGATGGTCATTTCTGCTTACTGTGCATCTCAGTGCAGCCAGAGGGTTTGAGTGTGTCTGTGTGTGTGTGTATGAGAGAGAACGATAGTGACTTAAATTCCCCTTTTTTCTTGTAATATTCCTTTTTCTGTGTTCATTGTTTTAATTTATTGGGAAGATTTGATCATGTGAGTGTTTTTATATACAGTCACGCATGTGTGTGTGTGTGTACATATGATTAAAACGTTCATACACACACACACATATATATCTATGAAGGTTTTGATCATATATACACACACACAAACATGCATACCAATATGCATACTTTTGCATCTAATTTATAATGTTTTTTTTGTTTAAAGATTTGTAAGATCCCAATCAAGATGTTTTCTCAGGGCAAACTCTCTCATAATGCAAAAACAAAAGTAGTGATACACACATGGGAGGACTATGAACACAAACATTTCATTTAAACGGCAACAATATCCTATGAGTCAATGCTAATTGAAAACAGGCATAAAAAATGTTTTTTTTCCCAATTTAATTTCATTTATTTAGCCAGTTCTAAGTTTTCAGATTCTATTTGTTTAGGTAATGTTTACATATGCACTGGTTTGCCCTAACTGTTTAACCCATATCAAGCCAGCATGGTACAAGGCACTTTAAATCCCCTGGTGGTGGTCGTCATCAATCCAGACAATGCATATTGGTTGTCTTAGATTTTTTTGAGATCTATGACGCTGTGGAGTAGTATCATTAATCATTTTTACATTCTTAAATATGTAATATAAAAAAAATAGAAGTGCAGAAGTGCTGCAGGCATATAAACTTATAAACTGCAGTACATTTTTCTCACTGCCAAAGGATGCATGCATAAATGTTGCTGTTCTTTAGGTTTCCTCATTAATTCATATTAAAGAGGAGACCCTAAACAACATTTATGCATGCATAACTTTTCAGCTTTTACTTTTATCTTAGTATTCCACATGGACATATTCCTAGACAGATAGTTGTGGCTCTGTTTATATTCTGTTGGGAAGGATACCCTCTAATGGTTTGTAGTGGTATAGCCCAGAACCTGTGATCTGGGTCCTGATGAAGAAACTGCATCCCACTCACAGGACACGACCGCAGTTAACCGTTTTGTATTTGCTTGCAAAAAATGTAAAAATTTTCTGTTGGTTGTTTTACATGATTTTCCCTTATTTAGTGACATCAAATTATACAATGCATCACACATACATACTTGGAGAAGAGCAAAGCAAAATCCTCTGCACAGATACTGACCTTCAGGTCAGCCCGTGTCTCAGTTCATCTCTGCCAGGCCAGGCGGCCGGCACTGGCCTCACTCATTAACATGCTGCCATTTAGTTTGTTCATAAAGCGGAGGAGGGGAGAGGGCCAGTGACAGCCTGGTGCTGAGTGCTGGTCATAAATCAGCTTTCGCCCTCTGCCCAGTGTACTGCCCACTAGGGTTAAAGCAACATGCAGGCCATAGGAGTGGAGAGATAGTGGGAGGAGAGCCAGCGTAAACGCCTCTCTGTCTCTCCCCCGGTCACACATGACAAATCCTGGGCCAAGGACTGTTGGCACAAGCGAGCGTCTCTTTGTACAACACAGCGTCCATCAGTCTCCCCAGTCGTGCTGCTGCCTGTAGGAGCTCTCCAAGTGACAGCACATTTCACAAAATGATGAATTATTTTAGATGCAAAATTGTTTTCATTAGGGAGGCTTATGGGGAAGACTGTGTACTTTGACTCTGGAGTTTCGCTTTTATTGACGAGTTAAGCTAATTTGTTTACTGGCGTTTGGTCTCTCTCTCTCTCTCTCTCTCTCTCTCTCTCTCTCTCTGTGTGTGTGTCTCTTTTTTGTGGATAGTTCAGCAGGCTCATGTCATATTAATATAATATGAATATGAGGTGGCAATTAAACTGTTTAAGTTTTGGAATGATAGAATCAATTATAATCGATTCAAGGAGAATGATCTTTAATTTATTTACCTCATTTTTTACCACAATTATATTTAAATTAGCTCAGTTTTGAAGATAGATATAAACAATGTCAACAACTCGATATTAATTAAATCGATGTGTGGTGAGATCTGGGATTTTGTAATGTTTTGAATAATTTCATAGAGTCAATTCAAACTGCTGAGAGAGATTTTGAGCTGGTGGTTCCTACTGTCCACTCTGTCATCTGGGTCTTGAGCTCTGAGTAACCACTACACTTTAGACTGTAAAACAACTGTAGAATTAACATATCAATAACTGAAGTTGTAAATAATAACAAATGGTAGTCAGTAACTGTGTCAGTACAGTATTTGGGACCTACAACGAAACTGAAATGTAGGCAGGGTTTGAATGTAACAGAATATTACATTCTGAGTAAATATTCACAATGCATATAAATGTTTATTATCAGTCCAAAAAAAACAGTATTAAAGGCAGCATTTATAATACAGTTTTCTGCAAATAAAAACATTTCTTGTTTATTAACATTCTAAAATCAAGGGATGACATGCAGCAAATATGCTTGTTAAACAGATTGCAGAGGAACACAACAAACCGTATCTTTACAAACACTGATATTTATGCTAAAGCCTGAATAGAGTGATAAATCACTGTGATGAGTCAGTTATTTATGTGAACACTACTGCGCTATTTGAGGGATGATTAAGCCAAACTGTCTCCTCGCAAGTGGTCAGGATAATAAATAATAGATTTGCTTTACATTTTACATTTAGCAGGTTTGTGACAACAAAGGAGAGTTTTAATGTGTTGAAATGATTAATATATTTTTGTTCATTAAAATTACAAGAGGAGAGAATTACAAGAGGAGAGAATTATAAGAGGAGAGAATTACAAGAAGAGAGAATTACAAGAGGAGAGAATTACAAGAAGAGAGAATTACAAGAGGAGAGAATTACAAGAAGAGAGAATTACAAGAAGAGAGAATTACAAGAGGAGAGAATTACAAGAAGAGAGTTGTCCTGAAGTAACAGCAAGGGACAGTGTGATTTAAGTAGAATTACAACAGTAAGGTTTTTTTCATACAACTCATTAAGATTTAATCTGAATATATACTGATTGTTACCTTTTTAGGTAACAAAATTAACTACTGAAAGCATGTACAGAGTGTAATCAGTTTTCTATAGATGAGTGTTTTATGAATTAAACTGTGAGCCCACATACAGACCCTTAGATTTTAATGAGTTAACTTACGAAGGGAATGAATTTGTGTCAAGTTGGTTCATTTTTACTGAATATAATAATGAGTTCATCCTGGACTATTTCATCATTTCATTTCTCAGCTGCTGTTATTTCTTGTGCACACAAACGGATTGGGTGTGCTCTGAGAACGGACTGAGTCCCTATTGGCAGCCTGAGGAAAAAGATGGGATTGTTATGGCTCTTGAATAAGAGCAGGAAGTCACCCCCTCTTGCCCCCTGTTTTCTCCCCCGTCTGCCCCATCTATCACTGGGCTGCCTCAAGGCCCCGGCCTGGCCTGCCCGCTCACCTTTCCCACGTGAATCACCTCAGCCCTTGGCGTGAAAGTGCGGCACTGGGGCTGTGTCCCACTCTAATTTGGGCCCAAACAGTGTAGCCCTCGTGTGCCAGTGATGAAGGGAGGAAACGGTTCCTGCACGCAAATCAGTCTCATGGTCCTCACTGCTGTCTTCCTGCTGACCATTTACTCTTAAAACCGCTCTATATCACTCTGTCAAACACTTACAGCAGCCCGGTACATGACTAACCATCTAGTTGCTTTTGAGAACAAGTGAGAGGCCTCCTTAATTATCCTATTGACCTCAATGCACAATGGTGGTGTATCATATCACTTCCAATGATCAATAACCTCATCTGACCTTGACGTATCTTAAAGTTTATAACAGTAACAACCGTAGTAACTTTACTATACTTTACTATAAATAATGAGAACAGTATTAACCTATTATTATTGCTGTGAATAAAATTGATATTAATAGTCAGAACTCATACTAATTATAATACATGACTGTAGTAATATGTATATGTATGTGTCTCATATATACTATTATAATTCATAGGATAACTATTATGAAGCTAATGCTTAATTTATGTGAGTTTTGTGTGTGTGTTAAGTGTGTGTTTAAGGGGTTAAGCAGAACTGTCTGATATAATAGCTTTTTATTGACCCATAGGCCTTCCTAATAAAAAACTGAGGGATCACACATTTTTTTGATGGTTTACCGACACATGCTGGTTCAAATCCCTTCATTTAACATTGAGTGCCTTAGGTGCTGTTAACTATAATAACTTTTTATCAACAAGGGCCATTTACAATCACGGTAAATCAAACCCACACGCTCAAATCTGTCATAGGCTGTTTTAGACTCAGCATGTTCCTTCATTACTTGTACAGATAAGCCCTGAGGGGTTTCTAAGTCAACACACATGCAGAGAGTGTTTTTCAGTGCTACTGCTGAAAGGCCACAGCATCTCCTGGCAGAGTGGAGGGCGTCAGGCCTAATTTATGGCGTGTGGTGAGGACGGCTGTTTGGCTGGTCAGTGCAGCCCGTAGCCCAGAGAAGAAGCATATAAGGGAGAGTTACAGTAAAGAGACGGGGTGTCACGAACCGCCAGCCAGCCAGTCAGCACATTTGGCCCTGGAGCTCTCATAATACACCACCTCAGACAGTATGGACAAATTTAGTGGCTTTGGCAGAAGCTCTCAAAGTGCTTTTCTGGGAGTATTTTTTTTACTAGAAGCTGTCCCTTATTCATCACAATGAAATATGGGGTATGACTAGACATCGGGTCATCAATAAAATTCTCATTTCAGTGCAGATCTGCATTTCCTGAGCTGAAATAACAAGCTTTTTTCTTTTGTTGATGTACGCTTGTTTAAGCATTGATGTTCAGATGTTGAGGTTCAGAAGAGGCAGGGGCAAGGGTACAAGCTTGAGATGGCTCTCTCTGTTACCATCCGGTGGGCTTGAGTGGTTTGACTCTGGGTTTTTTTTTTTCCTTTTTCTCAGACGCACATCTATCTGTCAGAAAGCAGGCTTGCCTCCAGACGAGGTCATAGGGTTGTCTCCAGGGGGCTTGGCATGGATAGAGGTCACACTCCTTACATGCTATTGGCCGCCAGGTCAGTGAGGCAGGATGCTGATAACATCCTGCAATGCACCCAATCCCCTGCCCCCAATGCTCACCCTCAAATCCTTGTTGCTGAATTTACTGATTAGTTTAACTCACTCTTTTTCCACTCTAAGCTCTTGCCACACTTTCTCAGCGACACTTTCCCCTCTGAGGTAGATACCATTAGTTAGAGGCCGTGTTCTAAGGTTCTATAGCACTGTATCTGCAAGCACAAATGGAACATATCATTGCGGCCATAAAAAACTTTTTACTGCGCTTTATGTTAATGTATGCATTTCTTATAGCAAAATGTTTCTATGAGTCAGTTTATAAAATGCTTACATAATGTAAAAGGCTGCTGTTTCAAATTAATTAAAAATGTTTTTGGTTTGCTATGACACCAATAGCATGCTATCTTGTTGCATAACTATGTATGTAAGTGTGGCCATTTGTATGACAGTGATATATTTTGGAAGAGGGAGAATGAGAGTTGTCTTGGGGGCTGGGGGGTGGGGCATAGACTGAAGCCAGACACTGCTCTTGAAAACTTGGGAAGAACTTCCCCCTTGGCGGACATATAATAATTGCTGGGTGTGGTTACAGAGTCTGTTCCAGTGATTGGACTGAAAGAATAGGACAGATTAGTTGTTAAAACATTTTGTGTTTCAAGACATCTTTTAGTACTGGAAGTACACATTCACAACAAAAAGTTCTCCACAATTATAACATAGGGTGTTAAAACAATCTCATACTGTAGTTTGCATTTTTAAATTACTAAAATACATGAAAATATGGAGTAATGACGTTAATACATTTAGGACGAGGAGCATGCCTGTAGCTCCTCCCATTTTTAGGATACCATTTTATACATTTACAGTTTTCCAAAACCATTACCCTATTTTTTTCCTTGTCCGATCTCTCAGTACTATTATTGGAGTCCAGCCTTCTAGCACAATACAGAGGCCACATTGTTATTCACTTATCCATTATTCTGTGTGAAAGTGAGCTGCAAAATTGATCTGCTGTTAGACTAGTAATGTTTAACACAAGCCTTCTAGTTCCAAAAGACTAAACTGAAACAGACAAACATTTAAAAACTCAGTTGATGAATTTAAAATACAAGTCTCAGGGATAGAAGTAATAAACTATATTGGAATGGAAAATGCTATAGAGCCCAAGCAAACCTTAACCCAAGTACTGTTGGTTTGATAAAATGTAAATGAAATGTAAATGCCACTACAACTAACAGAAAAAAAGAGTATCAGCCAGGATTTTTCTCATAGTAATGATACGGAAATAATAGACAGCTAGCAGTCACTCAAAAAGAGTTAGCATTTAAATAAATCTGTTTTGGAACTCTAAATTCTCGTCAGATACAATAATAGAATTCAGTATATTTGTAGGAGTTGCTTGTAAAAAACAATACCCCCTGTGACGTATGGAGGTGGGAACATCATGATACGTGAATGAAACGTGAATACCTCAATGAACGGAAAGATATTACAGGAGAATTTTAAATGTCGACCAAATGTGTTTTAACAAGACAACAACTATAACTTTTATCTGAACATGCAGGTACAAAAACAAATTTTATTTTTAAACTGCCAGTTGATCAGAAGGATCTGTATAACCTTGGAAATCTACATACAGTTCTTAGATGAATAACAATAACACATAAAAGTCATATTTATGTGCGGTGTTGGAAAAAAACAATATACAGTGAAAAGTATATTAACAATTACTAGAGTAATAATAACAAAAGTAAAGTACATTAATTTCCTGTCATTTTGCGTTAGGTTATATCATGATATTTTAAAGAGTAACATTTTAAAAACATGTGTGATCAACTAATCATTGTCAGGTTCTGCCACTGAAAGACTTCAAGTTGTAATCTTTTTTTAATTGAATATTTCAAGTTCTGCAAAGCAATTATAACAGTCCTACCATTTACCCTCTGCTGATCATAGCTGCCCTACAGAAGGTCATGTGTGGTTCATGGGGATCTAGACAGAACCTCTGATGAATGAGCGCTCCTCCACTTCTCTCCAAGTTAGTAGAGGCAGGAAACAGTAACTCAGACAGCACAAGTTACTCTCTCTCTCTCTCTCTCTCTCTCTCTCTCTCTCTCTCTCTTGATCCTTCACCCTCTCTCTCTATCTCT
>JBBMFX010000017.1:6569315-6587205 GCA_037832545.1 Rhabdalestes septentrionalis
TCTCTCTCTCTCTCTCTCTCTCTCTCTCTCTCTCTCTCTCTCTCTCTCTCTCTCTCTCTCTCTCTCTCTCTCTTTACCCCTCTCTCCATCTTCCACACTAACTCTATTTCTGGATACAGGAAGAAATAAAGACGCTTTGCTCTGGAAGGATTTTTCTGCAGCCTGGCCACGACAGTGAAGCCTTACAGTGTGCAGATGTGTGTGTGTGTGTGTGTGTGTGTGTGTGTGTGTGTGTGTGTGTGTGACAGAGAGAGTGTATTGAGAGTGCATTGATACAGTGTGAACCTGGATGTTGGTGGCTTGGGGAGGGGCACTCCTGTGTAGGTGCATAAATACCCATCTATAAACCCATTGGCCGCTTTCTCCCTCTCTCTCTCTGTCTCTCTCTTTCTGTCTGTCTCTCTCTCTTTCTGTCTGTCTCTCTCTCTCTCTCTCTCTCTCTCTCTCTCTCTCTCTCTCTCTCTCTCTCTCTCTCCCACACACACACTCACACACACACAAAACATATCCTGTTAGACACATTCACCTTGAGACATTAATTCCAATCTATAAATGTGTCTATTCATACACACACACTCTCAGAGTGGGTCCTCTGGGGTATCTGTGCAGGCCATGTCATCCTGAGGGATCCCAGTCGTCTGAGTGTTTATACCGTGCTGTCCCTGTCCGTGTTCTTTCTCTCTCTCTTAGCTCTCCTGCACGAAAGGATGGCGGTCGGATTAGACCCATAAATATGCCAGAGTGTGAGGGAGATGGCCACTGATGGATTTACACTGCTGCTGGATTTAACAGCTCTCTCTTTCTCTCTCTCTTTCTCTCACTCTCTCTTTTACACACACGCACAGCCTCTCAGTGAAGCATTATTGGGGTGACCATATAAAATTATAGTGTTGTCAAAGCATTTAAATCTGTTCATCAAACATCCATCTATTAATCAGCCAATGCACATACACAAACAGGTAACCACACACTTCCTGCATAAATAAACAGGAATATTTCAGCTGTATAATTAACTATATATTTGTAACTATTTACATTAAAAACCAGAGCCACCGCTGGCACCATAGCATCAGTGTGCCAACCCATTTTCCCTCATCTGTGGTGCTCTTATACATATTTGCCAGCCGAGGCAGCAGTTTGCCTTTTTTCCCACATACTTTCTTTCAGAGAGTTCATCAAATAATAAAATATACTTGTTGATTTTGTATTTATTATAAAGTTAGCAGCTTAACCTGAGGAGGGCTGCACTTCCCTATTGGCACATACCTTCCTGAGTCCGTAGTGAAAAGAAATGAACAACAACGGATGAAATCTTACAAGGAAGTCAAATTTGGAAGCATTGGAAGAATTTGCAAGTCTTTCTTTCAATGGAGATACAATATTGCTTTGAACCAGCTGATGCTTCAGAATACCATATTTCTTGAATTGATTCTGTTAATGAGAAGTGTTTGCTTAATTTGAAAAGCATTCTGAAGCATGTCCTGTCACAATGCTACATACATTAGTTAACTATGTACAGGTTCATCATTTTTAAAACCAAATCTGTAAAACCACTACTGTAATATTTTTCTTGAAAAAAGGCCATCAGCTCATCCTGGAAGTTCCCCCACAACTTGTGTAATCAAGTAAAAACATCAGGTTGGTTCAGTGATGCTTCAGCCTTAAGGGCTACAATGTCCACCCACATATGGGTGGAACAGCAATTCTGATTGTCAAAAATTGGTGAGACATTTCATTTCATAAAACCTAAATAAATCAACATTTAATTTATATTTATTATTATGTCATTTTGTTGGGCTGTCCAAATTTGTATTACAGCTTTGTAGTGCACATTTAGACCTGCAAATGTATTATTCAAGTCTTTGATAATCAGTCTATTTTTCTCAGGTATTCTTGAATCTTTGACAGTGACCCCATAACATTTTCATGTTGGCTCCCTCAGACTTATTAGGAAAAATGACTTGTAAGACATCTAAAATAAAAGAAAACAAAACAAATGTATTTCTTAATGATATCTTTTACAATAGTCTCTCTTTTTTTCTCTGTCTTTGATGGGCCTAAATGCTTCTTCTCCACTTTTGTACACTTTTGTTTTTCTTGTTGTAGTGCTGGCCAGCACTGAGAACAGCTCCTTCGTGAGACCGTCTGAACCTGTGCTCTCTGAAACTCAGATTTACACACACATGCACAGGAAGTTGTTCAGTGTACATGTATGGTGAGATCTGCAAGAAAAGCCTGATATATGACAATGTGTGGAAAATGTCACATTATTTACATTTCTAAACTCTACTCTGAGGACCTGGCTAAAGGACCTTTTCTGCTCTATTCGCAGCTGTTTATCTTCTCCTCTGCTGCCTTTTGCTCTGATACTTTCTCTATGTTTTACGAATTAACATGCATGTAATGTATATAAAATTATGGCTTTCTTAGTGTTTATTGGGCCATAGAGATGAGAGAATGAAAGAAAATCTCATCAAGGGGCAATAAAGAATAAACAGCCTAAATACAGGAAAATGACTAAAAATAGAAAAGTCTCTTTACCTTTCTCTAGCAAAAAATATAAATGATAGGCTATTATATAAGTTTGTTGTTTTAAAGGAAAAAAACAGCTAGTTTTATCAACATTAATATCAAGGTAAATTATGTAAGCATTTACTTAATTTCTGGGGTCCATTTCTTAAGTCTGATACAGTATACAGGTGTTAACCCTTTCCTATTTGAGTGTAATGTGTTTTGACACTAGTTTCTTTTGACACACAAAACACTTTTGTTATATCATTGTGAACCCTTGTATCTCCTAATTAGTAAAAAGAGAACATGTTCAATAGGAACAGGAGAATAAGTTCATGTAAAAATGTTTTATTTTTTGTCGTTTTGGGCCATTTATATTGACCCGTTCATCAGCTTTTCCAATTGTTACAGCTGGTGATATCAATTAATGTCCACAAAAGTGAATATAGATATATGTACATATATAGATAAATCCATGCATACAGGAGTTTAATCTTACAATGAAAATTTTACCCAGGAGAATCAGTTCAAATGAGTGTATGAAATAATAAAACAGTATATGAAATGATAATCATTTAGCAAAAAAATCCAAATATGTCATCAATTACTCAAAAGCAAATTTAGTGAAGCACTTCACAATGATTGTTTTTTCTTTGCATCCTGTATACCAGGGGTGGGCAACTACGATCCTGGAGGGCCCTAGTCCAACATGTTTTTAATTTAATATTACAGCAGCCCAATCATCACACCATGTTGCAGGACAACATTTGCCATGAATAAATATATTTGTTTACTGGTATACTTTGTGTCCATAATGTAATATATTTTGCATTATATTATAGGTCATGTTTTTATCAGTACATTTGCCAAGAGGACAGTGGGTGGAGTATGTTTTGGTAAGTAGGGGAAAATTCGCAAATAGCTGGAAGAACAAGGGCACAATAAGTTTAGCTGAATGTAGAGACTAAAGGACAAAAATCCTGCGGTGGTTGACCGGCTGTGAGTAGGCAGTTATGAAAGCGCATGTAAGTGTAATGCCGGGGTCACAGGGTTCTCTAAAAGAGTGAAGGCTTGGCAAGGCAGGGTTCTTGTTGCTGATCTGTATCTAGACCACCGGGACAGATGCTCCAGGGAGGGGTAAAGACATGATTTCTGTTTGTGATAGAAGTGCAAAAATTGCATATGACAGTGGGATGGACGATGAGGGATAATGTAGCCTGCTAAATTTATGATAATGGAGCCAGGTAATGGAGATTATAGTATGCAATCAGTGAAGCACTGGATAGAAAAGTCTGTGCTATACAGAGACTAGGACTGACATTATCAATAAAAAGAATAAATTAGAAAAGCCATTCAATAAAAATGAATTAAACTGAACAATGACAAACATTGTACAGTCCTTTATTTTAAAAAAAGGCATTTTGGGAGTTATTAAAACATAGAAAAGCACAATTTGAATTAAAATACAGCCAGATTGGTGTGTTGATCAGGGTCTGCTTCTTATTTATTGAATTGTTTGTTCATTCATTCATTTCAAGTGGGCGTAGTGGGCAAACCTAAGCCGTGCCGTAGCTTTCAGTGGCACCCACAACTGCTGCAAGGTCAGTTACCTCACTTTCCACCAGTTACCTTGCTCAACCCACCAAGTTTGTGAAGAATAACTGCCTATCTAGCTCCCTCTACTGACAGTGTCACACATGGCCTTCAACAGTTGCCTCCAGCTTGTTCTTTTTCTTTGACATTGGACTTCTTGGGGATAAAAATGACCATGGATTTACAGTGCTTTTAAAGCACATTTATATAGTGTGTGTCCATTAAATAATGACATCATAGGTCAATGCTAGCCTCTAATGGAAGAGGAATGGCCATGACTGATCAGTATTAGAGGGCTTGGCAGGCACTTAGCCCTACGCAGCAGAGATGAGCCTCATGCTGCCAACTCTTCAATTAGAGCGTTGAGCAATTGGGTGGTGGAGATAAATGAGAAAGCATCATTAGGCTGCCTGTGGAAAGAATGGGGAAAGGTCTTGCCCTGTCGTGGTTTCTGGGCGACTTGTTGGGGAGTTCATTTTAAACACATGACGCACAAATAAACTGTATATACTGTCCACATGATGTCGTCAGGGGTGGTCAGCACAGCTATGGGCTTCTCTAAGAGGGGGGATTTAAGTGATTTTATGGTGATTTGGTTGACTTTATTTTTCAATATTGCAGATCTTTTAAATTACATTCTTTATTTTAGGTCTTGTCAGGTCATATTCATGTGTTGCTTTATTTAGAGAGCATATTGATCTCTATATATTCTAAATAATGATCAATCTTTTTCAAGTCAAGGATGGATTCCTTTAATAGTTGGTTCCTAAACGAAGACGACAATCACTCTGCTTTTCCTAACCTTGAGATATATTTTTTTCTTTTTTACAAATTAATTTTTTGCAAGAGCTCATTTTTGAGTGAGTTCATTAGGGTCTAACCTCTTAACCTCTTATCTAACATATTAGTTGAGATCTGAAATGTTTTCTTTTCATCACACAAATTCTGTTAAAAATGATTTCTTGAAAATCTTAAATATGAGTGAACGTCTTAATTGAACATCTAAATATGTTGGGTGTTGTTTCTGACTCTAGTATGTCTGGTTAGGTTGAAATATTGCCTCTATCTGTATTTTAGCCAAATTAGAAGACATTAACCTTTGCAATTCAGTTGCGATTTGTCTCAAAATGTTTTGGTTGCTTCTTTATCAGTAGTCATATGCTAATTCAGTGAGAGAGGTATCATGCTGTAGCTTAACATCATGCTCTGTGGAGTGTAGGAGGGTTAATTTTTTTTGCTGGGTTATGATGATGTCTCCCTCCCCTTTGCTCATGTTGCCCACTCAGGCTTATCTGCTGGGGCTTTTCCTGTGTGTGTTTCTTGTCAGATTGCTATAATTGCTGGAATAACAGTTGGAACTGAAGGTACTGTAAAGTAGGGAATGCCTAGGTTTTCTACCCAGCCACGCTTCTGCTGTCCCTCATCTCACTCACTCTCTCACCTCTCACACAATGTGAGCACACAAACACACACACACACGGGTACATACATACACACACACTACATCTTTGAGCTTTTGAGTATAGAGCTTTATTATATATCTACATATATATATATATAATATTATATTATATTTTATAAGTACATTATAAGTACTGTTTTATTTAGGTTAAATGGTTATCGCCAAAATGTGGAGTAGAATCATAGTCCCAAACACATTAAGAAGGCATGAAATTCCACTAATGAACTATTGTCAAAGTAAACCTAATAAAAGGAAATACTATTCCAGGTTGATTCCTCATGAATCTGATTGAAAAAATTAGTGTGCAATGCTGGCTTTAGAGCAATAGGTGATGTTTTCAATATCGATCCGCAATGTTGCTTATAATAAAAACAAAGTGAATGGTTGAATGAGAAGGCGAATATCTTTTGACTGGTAGTGTGTATATATAATTTCTGCCTTGGCCATTTTTTTCCTAATAAGCCAATTTGATTAGATGGAGTCATTATAACAAGTTTTTTTTTTTTTTTTTTTTACATAAAATCTACTACATTTCAAGTATCTAATAAGTAATTTTCAAATCAGTTGTAAACTTCTTTCCACAATGACTACAACAACCAAAAAAAGGAAAATTCATATAAATGTTAAAAAAACTCAATTATTTATATATACTTTTTTTCTCAAATTATTGTTCAGATTTGCAGGGCAAAACCAAATAAACGATTATGTTAACTGCAGTAAATGCTGATAACCAGATACCATCTGTTTGTCCTGAAGCAATCATTTGGACCTGGAAAATTAGGGAATGGAATGGATTTCTTCAAATGCGTCAGAAGCTCAGGCATTTAGGCCACCCGTTTACGCCAAGTTCATGAGCTTTTCCTCCACCAACAGGCCTACAGGACTGTCGGAAAATAAGCTATTGAAAATAAAGCTAGAACGGAATACATAAAAATGGTTTGTTATTAGATGTGTGACTCTCAATGCTAGCGGAGGAGGGTCTTGTTTGGATTTCTTTTTTTCTTTCACAAGTCATGTGCACTCTGAAGTAATGGATTTTTTCAGGTTGTGGAGTAAATGTCATATATTGTGCTGTGTAAATATGAAACTGCATAAATGAGGAAGTGGTTGAAAATGAATAATTCTTTATCAGCTTGTTGAAAAGTGGTTTCAGTGTCATTTGCATGTATTAGAGGTAAAATTAGCAAATAAGTTATAAGCGTATATCCTAACTGTTTAGGACTCCATTCTAACCGGGTATATAATACTGCTGGTGGGTGGAATCGGATCACACAGTGTTGAATGATAATAAAGCAACACTAGAGGGCAATGCTGGAGCAGAAACTCTGGGAGACCCAGAACAGCTCTCTCATCATGAGTTTTGCCTGTCAGACCTCACGTTATGACTTTTCTATGGCTTCGAATGCACAAATAAATAAAAGTAAAACAAAATCAAAATATTAACGGCTGTGCAGTTTTCAACCTCTCTCTACTCTTCTCCAATGTTCTGCTGGCGCGCTCATGAAGGATTTGGGGCTAAATGTCAGGTTAAAGCTCCACTATGGCTCTGAATACATAAAATGATAGAAGTTCAAAATAATAATGATACAACTACTGTGTAGTTTTCACCCTCTTCTCTCTCTACTCTTCTGTACTCTCTCTACACTGTTCTGCTTGAGCGCTCATGCAGGATATATTACTAAATATGGTATAAATGTTCCTTGACAATGTGCAGCGGTCATTCAGTGTTGACACAGGTCACCGAGCAGCAGTGCAGCACAGCATGACGGGACTCCATGCAAATGTAAGCTGACAAAGGCATGTTGGCTCATGGGCCTTGGCTCTTTTGATGGCATTTTTAGATTATTCAAATATTGGCATCCTGTTGCTGCCAACTGATCAGGCCCCATGTTTAAGGAGAAAACAAGAAAAAATAAACCAAAATTACACAAAAAGATCGGCAAAAAACTTTAATCAAGATTAATCTCATGGCTTTCTGTGATTAATGGTGATTAATTGTTAATTGCAAAATTCAGCACTTTTATTTTTAAAGTACTGCTATGTGAACAAAATTGCACTTTAAACAAATAACAAGCTTTAACACATTTAAACAACTGCAAATAGCACAGTTACACAACTTTGCACATTGAGGTGTTTTCACTGCTCCTACTCCGAATGATCTAACTAATCAGCTCGTTAATAAGCCCATTCTGTGCTAATGTGGTTTCTTAAAGAAGCACTTAAGAAGAACTTAAACTAGCTGGGCAGGGTGGCCTTCCAATACATGTGATCCAACTAACCAGCTGGTTATCAAGACCTTGCTGTGTTGAAGTGGGTTTGGTGAAGAAGGGAAGGCACAAACATTGGCAAAAATTGACCAGGATTGGCAAAGTTGGAGTAGAACTTTTTCACTTTCTGACCAATCAGGCTTGCTCATCCACCAAATGTGATGTGTGAAGAAGGTCTTAAAGGCCATTGTATAATAAAAAGATCATTTACCCTGTCCTTTATATTATATTGGGGTTCTTCAAACTTTACTGATACATCTCATTTACAAATGGAAGTGGGTTTTTGGTAAAGAAAGGAAGGCACTAATAGGACCAAGATTGGGGGGAGAAAGTGCTGCTGTTATTTTAATGGAGGTTATTCAAATTTGCTGATATATATATCAGCAGTGGATTTCTTTTTTCCAGCAAAAACACATTAAAATAATCATTAGAACATAAGAATAAATTCAAACGAACAAGAAAGCAATCAAAAAAGTATCAATATTTTCTTTTTTCTAAAAGGAAAAACACAGATTTGGTTTCAGATTTCTGGTCAATGCCTCCAGTTATTGGGTTGATTTATAAAAGTCCATAAGCAGCACCACCTAATTTAATTTAATGAAGTAAAACCAGCCAAACCAGGTATTTGATTGTAGCTAAAACGAATATTGGACTTCCATGAGGAAAGAGGTTTTGAAGTAGTTAATAGAACACTTTGCCACACATAAAACCAGTCTTACTGTAATAACATGAATTGTATTTATTGTAATATCAATGTTTTAACTCTAACAGTGGTAAACAGGTTCGAAGTATAATTTTATATAAAGTTTTATAGTGTCATTTCTTTGTGTTGAAAAAAAGACTCTGCTAAAAATACTAAGTGATATGTTTCTCAGAGTTAAAAAAAAATTACCATCTCATTAGAGGTCATTTAAGAAATCTTAACAATACTAGATTATTCGTAAATATTCTTCACAATGAAATGTGTGTGCACGCATATGTGTGTGTGTGTCTGTGTGTGATTGAAGGTGGAGGGTTTGAGGAAAAGAGAAGCAGGACTATGTGGTTGTGCAGGTTAGAGTGCTGTTCTGGAACAGGTTGGCTGAGGTTTGACCACTGCCTCCTCTCAGCTGCAGCAGATTATTTTAGGTCTTTTTTAACATCATGAGCACAACACCTGTGGCCTCTGCGGTTTCTCCGGTGTAATAAGTTGTGTAATCAGAAGTGCACGGCCAAACCCCCAGTGAGAGTCTGGAAAAACTGTGGTTTCATCTCGAGATTTTGTTCCTCATTAATATTTAGGATGACTGAAATTTTTTTACACCAGAAATAATAGATCATTGCATTTAATTTGTGAGTTCACCTGTGAGTCATCACAGTCGGAAAATAACCTTTCTTTATTATTCATTATTGTTTAAAATTTAATTTAACATTTTAATACATATTTACACTCTGTCAAAAATTGTTTTATATTGTCGAAGATAACTTGGCTGGAAGTGGGGAGTGTTTTTCTCTGTTTCCTGTAAAGTTTGGAGCTGTAGAGTTTTGTTCTGGCAGCAGGGATATTTTGTGTTTTCTTTATTACAGTTTCCTTTTCCTACAGCCCAGTTATTTTAGGGATGGGTGATACCACTCATTTTCTTTTTAACCTGGTAACAGGTAAAACCAAGACTAGGATCCAGATACCGATACTGATACCAACACAATGTGAGCACATAAAGATGAATTCTTCATGGTTTCAGTGGAATCCTCTGTGTTCTTTTTAGATTATCAGCCATATAAACAGACGGTTTAGAGATATAACCCAAAACGATTTGAGTATTTGGTGCATTTCCATGGTCTAAAACACTCTCGCTATCAGATCCATAAAAGAATGTATTTTCAGTTTACTACTTAAAAACACTTTACATTCATATTTTTATGCGAGGATCTATTTTCAAAAAGAAACTCAAGAATAGGAAGTATCGGTGAGTTCTTTTCTAATCGTTTTCAGGAAGGTTTAGCCAGGTGTACATTTTGAGCTTAAAAATATTGTGTTCCTCTATGTTTTTTTCAAGATGATATTTTAAAATGTGAGCACATCACATCTAAAAATATCATCACTGTGTGTGACATGCAGCCAGTCACCTGTGACAAAAATTCCCCCGTCCATGACCTCTGAGGGGTAACCGCACTCAGAGAAGCACAGATTAAGTTTTCTTTCAGCAGAAACAGAGGTGATGTGGGACGGGCCCGTTTCTCAGTACTGTCTCATGACTGTTTGTGTATCTGTAGTGTGTATCTGAATGACTGGTTACACATAGTGGTAGGAACTCTGGAAAGCCATTTTAAATTCTATGAAGATTAGTAAAGAGCAATTTCACTTTTTACACTCAGTGCAGATACAGCTGTACATAACAGCAAACACTGTGTGACATAATCGTGAACACAGTACATAGTTCATCATTTGCAACATATCATATGGCTATGTTGAGGAGAGATTTGATGCAATCCCAAATTGAGCAATGCTGTATTTTTAGGACTGTATAGCCTGCTCTAAATGCTTTAACCTCTTTTCCTTTATTCACATTGGCATGTTTTACAAATTGTTTGACACAACTGCAGATTTTGTGCATCCCTCTGACTAAACCAGAGCTCATTAAGCATTATACACCCCGATTCCATGTTTTAATCAAGTACGTTTCCATTAAGAGAGACATCTTGTAGTCCTGGTCAAGCAACTACTGCTCTCCATGACTAACACCCAGTTGCACAGTAACCACTCTCCTTCCTCTTTTTTCTCATCTTTAGAGAAGTCTTTCCTCCACAGGTTTTTCCTGTTGTGTGCTACATTAGGCAGGCAAGGATTAAACTAGTCTGGTGTGGAAGACTTACTTTGTCTTTCATTCTGTGATCAGCTAACATGTTAACAACTTTCATTTTTCATATGCTACATGTCAATTTAAAACATTAGACATGTTCTTAGTTCTGTCTAAACTGTTCATCACACTGTACCACATTTTTTGTGAACTGATGGTTGTATTTTCATTTCTGATTCCTGATCATTTTTCAAAGTATTCCTCCTGGAGATACCACTGATTATTCCTCAGCCTTGTACTGTCATATACGCCTCTGACTTTTGATGGCACATAGTGAAAGTATAGTTTAATTAAGATGATCTTTTCATCACTATAATGTCCTTGAAATATAGAAATCGTAAATATGTTTTGCTTTAAGCAATAGGGGACCATATGTTCATTTTAATTTGAGGTAGAGAATCTGTTGGATTGTACATAGCATTTTAGAGTGCTTCTTGTCTGAATTGGAACATTTTGAAAAGATGTGTTTTTGGGTTTGGTTGTTGTTTTTTGTGGCATGTAACAAAAAATAGTTCCACTGATAAGTTCAACATAATATGCAATGTGACTTTAAATTAAAACAGGCCATTGTAGCATCTACACATAGTTTGGAAGAAATTGTTAACAAATGTCATCATAAAATGTCACAGCAAAATGTTAGCATTTCCCTAAACTCCAGAAGATTATTTTGAATGAAAATATCCAGCATTCCAAGATTTTTAGATTACATTAATAATTCAAAATTGTTTACCTAAAATTACTTTTTCATCAACCCTGACTAAATTGAACTCCATGGACCTTTCAGTAGGTCCTTACTTCCATTTCATCACAGACAGTGATGTTATGGTTAAAATATTTTAAAATGAATCCCAGTTTGATGCAAACAATGTTTTCATGCTGCTTTTGTGAGACTGAACTAACCAGGGCCTGGTTTCTCAATAATGAACACTCTTAGTGCACTAAATTTCTTAAAATTCCAAAGATATATCTTACCAAAGTTGTTTACATTTCTAAGTGTCCCTTAAGAGGCCTCTTAAGACGCTGCCTCTTACGTGCGACGTTACGAGGAACTGGCCACAGACACGGTGCTGAATTAGTTGACATCGACTGCTCGGGAATTGATTTTTCGGTTCATTTGCATGACAGCGTTAAGAAAGACAGCACATTCTATGCAAATTCTTCCAATAACATTTATTTCAATATAGGTTAACTTATCAGTAGCGTGTCATAATAGAAAAATATATACATTTAATCACCAAACTGTCATAAATATTTTCATGTAACCTAGTGGCCCGGGTATACAACAGGGTGTGAACTAGGGGGAGCAATCATAGTTGATTGTTAGTTGATTGACAAACAGCTGTGGCTATTTATGTGCAACGCACTCTTAATTGGCCATTGGATTTTCAATAAAAGCAACCTACCTACAATAGAGAGAGAGAGAGAGAGAGAGAGAGAGAGAGAGAGAGAGAGAGAGAGAGAGAAAGAAAGAGAGAAAGAAAGAAAGAAAGAAAGAAAGAAAGAAAGAGAAAGAAAGAAAGAAAAAAGATAGAGAAGATGGCAGAGAAGAAGCCACGTAAAAAGGGCACCAAGCTTCTAATTTGAAGATCTGGAAATTTTGCTGGACGAATGCAATGTCAATAAGATATTTAATATTTTAACATTATTAACACTAAGAAAGAAATATGGAGTGACAGCCAAAAAGAGGTGCACGCAGAAACTGGCAGGATGTACACAAAAGATGGCACGATTTCTCCAGCCATGCCAAAGCCAGAGCTGCTGCAGTCCGCAGAGACCGGGCGAGGACCAAATCCTGGCATGGTGCAGAAGGGCGTCGGTAACAGCGCGGACGCACCTCCACACAGAGGTCTTGCTGAGGCCGTAACTTTCTCCCACGACCTCTATAAAGCTCCCAGTAGCATAAAAACCGATCACTGCAAGTAGCTGGACTTCGGGACTTAATGCGCAGCTACGACGCGTTAGTCTGGCAAGCGCAGTTCTGAGCAGGTCCAAAAGCTCCAATATCTGTTGCCTTGGAAGGTGAAACTTTTAAAATAGCCACCTCAGGCAAAATATCAAAATGGCTAAAAAAATTCACACAAACGACATGGCTCCGCGACCGGCGCCGTCTTTGATTTAACACAACAACACGTTGTGTCGCTGCCATTGTTGGTTGCTTTCTGGACACCACCATGATAACACATTTATATGGTAGCCACTTAGAGCCAAATTGTTTGCCACCTGTTCAATATTAAAAGTTGTTGCCAATTTTGATGCATTAAACACATTTGAAATAGGCTAATTAACAGTCACTCAATTACTTCTGATATCAAAATGAAATTATTAAATATGTCTGGACTATATTCCATTGTTGATACAACATTAATAACGTGCCATTATTTGACTTGCATACACTGCTGATTTCTAAAGACTGACGTCTTGAGCTGAAACTAAGCTAAGGGACAGCTTAAGTGTGGTCCAGACCAACCTTATGAACGTGGGACGTACGTAAGATATACTTAGTGTATGAAAACTTTGGGAAACATTCCATAACGTTAAGAAAGAGGTTAAGGTAAACTTAAGAACTACTACGATAAGAAGCTTCCGAGAAACCGGGCCCAGAACAGTAATCGTGCCCCCATTGTTCTAGCATGAAATTCTGCAATAATGAGGTGCTAACAGTGTCCAGAAACAAAGAGCAGTAGTATATGAATGTCTTTTTAAATTCAGTGTAGTACTTCTAATGTAAGCTTTGATATGCCATATTTCTTGGTTATATTACCCTGTATTAGAACTGCACCAGGCATAGGAAGTGCTTGTTTCATTAGTCTCATTTTCATCAGAAACTACATACAGAAAGTTCCTACTAATACACTGATACATTGCTTATGAGTCACATCTATTGGGAATTTAAAGTAAAAGAAAAATCAGTTACCCTTATATGACTGAAGATTACGTCCCAGCATAATTAGAAAGCATTAAGGTGTTATTTAATTAAAGTATTTTAAATCTCAGTTAACATAAACCCAGTATATTATGCAGGTAATACACAGGTTGTGAAATAACTCCTAATTAACAATCAAATTGATTTATATATAAGGAAGAAATAATGAAATAATGACTAATTGTTTACTGTGTTTGTTATGTAAATACACCCAGTCAGATGAGATCTTCTTTGCACAAACTGTAGCATCAGCCAAAGCTGGGGCAGGTACTGTGGGCCTGTGGAGGTCTAAATTGGGTACTTGGGTTTTAGGGGGTTTCAACTGAACTGATACTGATTTGAGGAAATGTGATGGTACCTCTGGTCAGTAAGCGGGGGTGTGGTCAGGTGTTTGTGGGCAGCCCCACTCTTCCTCCACCTGCTGCACTTCAGACACACACATTCATCACACACATACACACACACTTTTTGTCTGCCAATATCGCAGTTCCGCTCTTTCATCAGAACTTGCACACCCTGCACTCCCCAGGGACCCCAAAGCCCCCCGATTCTCAGTCCTTATTACATAACTTGCACAGTTGTTGTCCCTGTGGATTTAACAGTATTACAAACCCAATCTGTCTAACTGAAGTAGCGTCCTTTGATTCATTAACCCTTACAAAAGAAATTATTATTTTTATTTTGCAAATATTTAATTGCATTATTGCAAAAGCATTTTGTGTACAATCATTTAAAATTATAGCTCTGGAAAAAATAAAAGACCGCTACACAAATTCTGTCCTTTAAAGCATGATTTTAAAGGAAATGACAAAACATCAAATATGAGAAATGATGCAGTGTTTACAGAACTTTAAATAATTCAAAGAAAACAAATCACTATTTCGCACTTAAACAAAATGGCATTAATTACCTAATGTACTTCTAGTAGTGTTTTTCCATCCAACAGGTCACATTGCGTGAGGAGATTGTTGATTTCAGCATTGTTTTTTTTATACGTTTCCTCATTAATTAAGAAGATGGTGCTCACCTAACAAGTACCTCATAAAGCAGAATGAGGTGTTTGTGTAAGTATTTAACAGACACTGGCATGGAATGGTTGTCTGAACAGGACTCTCTTGTGTACTACTGAAGCCTACTGAACGTAAGTAATTTAGTGAAAGTGTGAGATAATTACAAGCCATGCCAATGAGGAGCATTTACTCTGTGGTAAAACCTAGCAAAAATAAAAGGCATTTTTTCCAAAACAAAGCTGTATAACCTTTTAAATCAAATTCACTTAAAAAATAAAAAATGATTTCAGAATGGAAGTTTCATGAGTAATTTACCTATATGACCAATAGAGCAAGTGCTTTGTGGATAATTTTGTACGTTTTGTGCATGTTTCATTACTATAGTGAGTTTTTTTTATGAGGATGTGTTCTTTTATATGGGGTGTTTTTCCAACTGGGCTTTCCTATAACTTGACATTTGAATGTAAAACCAGTTGAAAATTACTTTTAAACAGTATTCATTTATGTATTTTTCCAAGAATATTTTTTTAGGTCAATAGGTTAAAATGCTCTCAAGCTTTTTAATTTTATCGGGCATCCTCTTTTCAGTTACTCCAGCTAACCATTTCAAATAAAAGACAAGTTGACAGACAGTGCTCTTCCAGAATTTGTGGTGATTGTGATGCAACTAATCGAGGGGATTCACATCTTCAGCTTATTTCTGGGGAAATCATTGCTGACACTGCAGCCACGTCCTGCTGTGTCCTTCTCCAAACTCTAGCATCAGCATTATGAAGTGATGCAAACAGTGCATGCCACAGGAACCAAATGGCTAAACGGATAGCATGCACAGACGACTTAGTTCTCTTCACTTCTTCAATCACATAACGTCTCCTTTCCAAGAATGAGTCCACGTGCCCATTCAGAGATTCACAGTAATATTTGTGTGATGCTTACTGAATGGCATCTTATTGGCTGCATTGTTTAGACTAACTGCACATTCGATTGTGCACAGCATTTTCCCTCAGCTTTGCCATTTTTTTGTGGAAAGCCGCTGTCACCACAAGGCAGTGTTGCAATCCAAGTCAGACAAAGCGACAGACAGTGCAACAGTTAGCAGAAAACATCTCACGTGTTTATCCATCCAATCCCACAAAGATCAACTGGCTCCATTCTCTTTACTGTAACCACTGAATATACAGTTTCCTTTATTAACATGTGAACTTCTAAATTTGGTAGAATGTATAATTTTTTTCCAGTTGTCATGGACTTCACTCATTAAAAGCTTTGGTACAAGCTTATGAAAATGGAAACATTTTCAATTTCTTTGAAGAACTATTATGCTAGCCTGTACTTCTGTTTTTCTTGATGGCAATATGAGAAAAACAGCATTTCTGAAGTTGATTAAATTTTCAAAAAAGTTCTAAGAATTTTTGTAAAACCACATAAATACCCACAAACAATGACACAAACATTACAAATCTAATCCTTTTATTCTGGTGAGCTAACAAAACCGCATCACTAATATATATTGGGAAGAGAACAGACTCTCTGCTTTTATTTTGACTGTGGTTAGTAGAAAAATCAATAAGGGTTAAAGAACATTAAACATTTTCCTACCAAGACCTCACAGGCTAATTGTATTTCCCCATCGTGTGTACCTGTACATAGCAAAATTTTACCAGTTACTTTAATTACCGACCTTAAAAAACAAACAAACAAAAAAATCAATGAAGCCTTCAAAAAATCCAGAAGACCTTCTTTCAAAATCTCAGAATCACTGTGCTGCTTACATCCCACATTTATTACTTGTAATCTTTTGTTTTGATGGCATGGTTTTATGTACACTTTTCAGTCATTACATTTTTCCAGCTCAAAGCTCACACCCGCAAATGACAGCAGGAATACAAGATCAAGTCACTTTGCCAAAATGAGCAACTGCTACTGTTTTTAGCTCTTATGTACCTAGATGTGCAAAAAAAGTAATGCTTTGCTCAACTCTCAAAATGGCTCACATTAGCAACTGATATAGCAAATGTAAGAAAATGCATGCACACAGCAATTTGTCTGCCACAACCCCCTTGAACATTGCCTTCACAGTGTTTACTGTGGTTAATTCATTCATTTTAACTGAATAGGCAAGTTTTGTTGTCAGCACAGCATTAGGTACCAACAAGTTTTACGGAGGCATTTTCAGACCTCTTCCCCTTATTTATATAGATATGTTAAGCTTGGCTTGCAATGGGAATTTATTACTGACCCATGTGTTGGGTTCTCACATGCTTTCGGGTTTGGACAGGGATCAGCACAGGCACTCTGACTGATCTGCAGCCACACATCCCCATAAACAGTAAGCTGTAATGTCATGGGTGTTCTCACACCTTTCTATCATAGCCAGCAGTCCTTCTTTTGTCCACTTGTGGTAGGTACCAAACATGATAGTTCAAAATCTCTTTCACGCCTCGTTTTTTCCTTAAGCGTTCTTCGTGCTTCCAAAATCCCCCTGTTAAAAACTGACGGTTCAGTTGTTGCCTATCATATCCCACCTCTTTACAAGGGTCATTGTGAAACGATAATGTTATTCACAATGTTATTCATTTGAGTTGTCAGAGGTTAGAATGACGTGGGTGATCGGTGTTTATGCAGATTTATAGCAATCCCTTTTCGCCAGCTTAGATTAGAACAGGGGACTGGGGTGGTCATGTTGAAAGGTTAGTTCTATGTTCACTTAACTATTTTTCTTTAGATATGGATGAATATCCAGTCTATCCAGACTATCCAGAAGATCCTGTCATGACCCAGTTTTAGGTTTTGGATTCAGACATTCAGGTTTTCGTTTAAAAACGTCTGGTACTAAGCTGAAGATGCTTAGTGCCCCAAAAAATTTCTCAAGGCTGTATTTATTTACACCAAATCTATCAAGTCTGTGTTGCCAAAATGTTCTGTATTTGATTCTGTCTTTGATTTGGCTCAAACTTTATTTCTTTTCATGCTAAAATACAAGCAAAGCTGCATGTCTTGTGTGATCATGCAGATTTCCAGTCTTGTGTACTTTGCAGAAATCCCCTTTGCTCATCTAACCTTCTTTTTTACTGTTCCAAAGAAACACAGGACTGTAAAGCTTTCACCCACACATTATTTTGCACCGTCTCTCAGTCTCTCTCAAATAACCCCAGCCTTTTCATCAAAGCAGTATGAACCCTGCAAGAGGAACAGAGAGTTAGAGAGCAAGAAAGCATGTGTGTGTGTGTGTGTGTGTGTGTGTGTGTGTGTGTGTGTGTGTGTGTGTGTGTGTGTGTGTGTGTGTG
>JBBMFX010000017.1:6588985-6605707 GCA_037832545.1 Rhabdalestes septentrionalis
TCTTGTCTCGAGAAACCATGTTAGAGTATGTGTCAGCAGCCCAGAGAGAAAGTGAAATGGGGATGTATACAATGTGTCATCAATAGGATCACTTTATCCAAGGAGTCCCCCTCTCTTCCTTTCTCTTCCTTCTTTCACTCTTATCCCCTGAATAACCCCTGACTGGCTCTGTCTTCCTTCCCTTTTTCAATTGAAATACATGCATAGGTAGACCCATAAGAAAGTATTATTATTATTATTATTATTATTATTATTATTATTATTATTTTATTTTATTTTTAATATTGTTGTTGTTATTATCATTATTATTGTTGTTGTTATTATTATTGTTATTGTTGTTGTTATTACATGTGAATGATGTCTTAAAATACTGATGCTACAACATGGCTACTGAACTGAAACTATTAGTAGTAGTAGTAATAGTAGTAGAATTGTTCTTATTGTTATTATGGGTACGGGTACTACTATTTTTATTGTTGTGTGGTATCCTCATTTTTGTTATTATTCTCATTATTTTTATTGGTAGTAGTAGTAGTAATAGTAGTTGTAACTGCAATGGTATTCTATTTTTTGACTATTATTATTGCTGTTATTATTGGTATTGTTACTATGACTTTTACTATAAGTGTTGGTGTTATCCCGCTTATTATAATAATAATAATAATAATAATAATAATAATAATAATAATAATAATAATAATAATAAAGTAGTATAAGAAGAAGCATTACAGGTGTAATAATTAAACATATTTTAATATACTTAATTGCTTCTTATTTTAGACAATAATTGTTTTTATACATTTGCAAATATTACGATGTACCCATACGATACTTCAAAAATGTGTTTATTTCAAAAAGATTCATACAAAAACATTGGATAGTAAAACCTATCTACTTATTGGCTCACAATAAACATCCACACAATTGACCAGCCATTTGGAAAGAACAGAAAACCACATATGCATTTTCAACAAGTTGTGGAAAATATTGTCAAATATAAGCTTTAGGACTGACAAATATATTTTCAACATACATTTTCCCTGAGAACATTTTCAGAATCCTTTTTAGTCTCTCTATGTCCAAGAGAACATGATACTACATGTAGCTTTATCTAACTGCGTGCCTAATGCTTACTGCTGTCATATTGTATAGACATTGTGTCACATAGTAAAGTCACTTTTTCTGTTGTTATACTCTCATTACTGTAAAAAGCTGGCGATTTGGGTCAGTTTGCAACATTCGTCTCAGTTTGAGCCGATGTCAGAGCTGTGCTTCAGGCAGTGATAGACAAATTGTCCCGAAAGCAGGGTGCACGCTGGGGAGGATAGTTGCACAGATCCTGGTAAATGCGAGCCATTTGATCACTAGCCATCTCATCAGAGATCTCCAGGTTGCCACTACTGTACTGGGTCTTCCTGGCTGTCACTGCTTCTAACAGCTGTTGGCAGTTCACTGCTGTGATCTATGCAGAAAGAAAAAAACCCACATTTATTGACACTCATATTTAGGTGACACTGAAGAAGAAGCTAAAATACTTATTCAAATCTCACAGTTAGCTTCAAGATGTGGAAATGTATCTATTTCTGACTGTTAAGGTCTCCGTCTGAGGCCTCCACATTAGTCTTTCTCATAACAGTACAAGGTAAATTACGATAATTTTATTGGAGCTACAAAACACTATTTTATTGGAGCTACAAAATGTGTCGCATTATTACCTGCACAATAATTAACTTGTTTTTGGCCGTGCTGAAGTCGTTGAACTCCTCACCAAAACACAGAGCAACAGTGGGGTCTGGTGCTGGGTACTGATGATCCTGATACATTTGGAGGGCTGAGGAACATAAACAGATCCAAGAAATGCTTAGACCTTCAGCTGATCATAACTCTAATCCAATCCAGACTGAACATCATTAGCGCTGACCTTACCATGAAAAAATCTGCCAGTATCAAAGATCTTCACCACGGCATCCCTCTCCAGCTTGCTGGGACCTGGGCTGTACTGAGAGTCCTGCCCACTCCAGAACACTCTGCTCTGACACAGGCGCTTGATGAAGATGCCCTCTCGATTGGCCCGCAGAAGTACACCGCGCTCCAGGTGCCCGAAAAGTTTACGTGTGACGTGGCGCTGGCGATCATGCTCTATGAGTTCCAGAGGTGGGAAATGCACATTCTGGAGGCTATCCGGGCCATACAGCAAGGGGTTGGTTACAGGAGGCTGGTTTGGAGAGATCCTGCAGCCCTCTGGGTGAGTGGTCAGTGTGCTGCTCATAAGCTTTCCCCCGTAGTAGAAACAGACCATCATCTGGGAAAAAGCTGTGGAGGAAAAAAAACCAAACATAAATGTATATAACTTTAACATCTTAAATCAGGGGTTCCTGTATGGGACTCCACTCTTCAGGACATACATTCCAAGAGTTTGTGACTTTTGACATATGGTTAAAATTAGGGTTGGGCAATATGACAGTATCATTGTGGTAAACTGCATCACAGTATATCTTAGTGTGCTTTACTTAGCATATCGTGAAATGGTAAGAACATTACAAAAACATAACTAGGCCTCTTAAATTAGATTAAGTTCAGTCCAGTATGTGAACCAAAACTGTTGAAAAGTGTTATGTGGGAGTTATCGTTTTGAAAGTAGTAATAAAAGTTATTTTGATTGTTTGCAATTTGTGAAATGCATTTGGAATTATTGTGGCGTTACCTTTGTCTTAAATTGCCCTCCTCTAATTAATGATTTGAGACAGTAAACATATTGAATAAAACTGAATATACTGAATACAATGAATGTTTTTGGTAATCTTGGCAAATTGTTATTGTCAGAAAACCTTGCATCTTCAGAATAGTTACTTTGCAGGAGAAGCAACATGGAGATACAAGGTTTCATTTTGACAGAAGTGATTTATCATTGTGTTAAATATATCCACAAAGACAAAGAGGATTTCACAAGAGTACTTTTTTACTTGGCTTATGTAAATGAATAATCTATGAAAAAGGTGAAACAACAGACACTTACCCGCATTAAATGTGTTTATTGGTGAGGGATCCGGGAGCATAGGGAGAGCTATGGGTTTAAGAAGAGAAGAAAAAAATTAGTTTGATTTCCACTTTGCACAATGATAGACAATAGAAAGTACAAACAACTGACCCTTAACACAAATTGTTCTGTGTACAAAACCTTTTTCAGGCCTTGAAACTAATATTCATGGGACAAAGATAGAAGCTAAGTCAGCAACGTTCTAACGGAAATTAGCCAATCGGTTCCCCTCTGTGTGCAAACTGAGCCCAAGACATTTTTAGCTTTGACATGTGCACACTCATAACATTAATTTTGCACATTTAATAGTAAAGGGGCATGCCAGTAGTGATCTTATAGATCTGTGAACTGAGAAGACAAAGCAGAAGAACTTAAGACAATGCATTCGTTATTATGAGGCCGAGTGTTTTTTTTCTCGGTTTGCTTTGAACTGATAGAGAGGAGTCAATCCTTTGTTCCTGTTTTCCCACGAAGAATGAGTGTGTGTCTCAGTATGTGCAGCCAGAGCAGAAAATCGTCTTACCGTTGTGTGGGCCCTGCGGCCACCACTCTTGTGTTGGCTGCACATCATCCTCATCCATAGGAGAATGGCTCCTCTTGACAATGCCACCATATTCATCATTTGATGACTACAAAAACAATAGCAGCAACAGTTCATTTCACTGCATGCATTTACAATTTTGTGCAGTATAGATATGACTTCAAAATTCTAACACCACTGTTTGAGTCTATGCCAAAATGTGGAATAAAGAGCTCACCTCTTTGATGAGTTGCTCCAAATTTGAAGGGCTGCACTACATCTCAGCTCCAATGGATGGGCAATTCATGTTGGTGTTGACTTTACCTACTGAAGAAAGGACAGTTCAGCCATGGCACTCAAACTAGAGTACTGGAAATCAGTGCATTTGTTTGTGGATCAAGCAGCATTTTGGGCAGCTATAAATACAAATCATTTGCAAGCACACACTCACTCTTTTGCTCTTCCTCTGGGACAATCCTGTACACCTTGTATGGTTCGGAAATATCCAGCTGTGAGCGGTCTGTTACCTCCTCAAAATCGGGACTTTTGTTGAGGGCGCATCGCAGCCTGGTTTTCCACGTAGCCGGTTCAGCTTTGTCCCCCTCTTTAAACTTCCCCTTGAACACCGCCCACGCCTGTAGGACATCATTTAATATATTAGCTATCAGTTCATTGTTTTATTTTAATCAGCATGTTAAAATGTAGCCTAAATTAAATTCTCACTGAGAATTCTGAGTACACTGACATACATACACCATTCTACACAAGAAATGCTATTATTACTAGTAATGTTACACACAACAGGCATTCAAAAAGAGATTTATACATTATTTTTATTGCTATTATTAGCAGTAGCAGTAGAAGCTGTGGTAGCAGCAGTTATTCTTATTCACATTTAGACAATATGCATCAGAATAATAGAAGTTCTGGATTAAATTATTATGATCATTGTTATTAACAATATCTGTTTGCTTTCAAATAATAATAATAATGCCTAAATATCCCTAATAAATTATTAGTAATAGAATATTTAATGTGCAAGCGCTTTCTATTGTTTAGAATTGCAAGCGCTTATTTTCCCTTTAAACCTAAAACAAAGTCCAGATGCTAGTTGCAGTGCATTCCAACACCAACAGGTGGCGCTTGAGCCGCTTTTATAAATTACTGTTGCTTGTAGGGCAGAAACAACATCAGTATAATGCAGTAATACTAATGCCTTATTAGTTAAATAGTAAGTAATAAGTGAGACTTACTTTGAAAATGGACGCGTCGACTTCTTGATTGTAGTCCTGCTTCCCTGCGTGTTTCCACGGTATTCGGAACATGGTTCGTTTCTCATCCTCCCACTGCAGCCCGGAGTAGATGTTGCTGTTGATCTGCTCGATCAACCACTGTTTGAGCCTGCGACCCCCAGGTGTCATCTTTAAATCAACACATGCAGGAGTTTAGGTCCTTCTGAGCCAGTCTTATTAATAATTGTAGTGCGGCTTCGTTTCCTCTGAAGCTGCTTATTTCTGGTCTGTTACTCACCTCGTCCTCACTCAGGTTTTGTCGCTTGCTGCTGAGACTTCGCCTTTCAGTTCTGAGATCAAACTGGTACATGTGAGCAGCTAGTCGTCCTCTCTGATTTATTATGGAGAAACTGTCTTTCAGTTTATTTTGTGTGAATGGAGCCGGTGATCACGCCCACTCAGCGCCCACGCCTCCACTCAGAAACACGCCCCCTCCGTGACGCGCCCGGCTCGGAAAACTTCTTCGAAGCGGTGTCATTTACAAGAAATCACCTCTCCTTTCGAACGGAGGTGTTGGACGCTCTAGGGGTGGGCTTCACTTACTTGGAAAAGGGACTTTACAGCATCAGAGTGTTCACGTAACGAGCTCCTGGACTCTGATCCCCTCCCACATTAAAATCACTCTTTACCTTTAAGCCTTCAAGCCTAATCGAACGTTCTCGGTCGGTTG
Source organism: Rhabdalestes septentrionalis (assembly GCA_037832545.1). Lineage (NCBI taxonomy): Eukaryota > Metazoa > Chordata > Actinopteri > Characiformes > Alestidae > Rhabdalestes > Rhabdalestes septentrionalis. The sequence continues at coordinate 6,594,505 of JBBMFX010000017.1, forward strand.
TATTACTCTGAAGTACTCTCTACACTTCGTGGGCCCCTTACATCCGGTGAAGGACAATCGTTTAATGCTTCAGCACACCAAGACATTTTGGACAACGCCAGGCTTCCAAAATAACAGCATTAGGTGCATTAATTTGAGATGTGTTTACTTGCCTACGCTGCAGTCTGTGTTATTCTGATCTAAAATAATGTGTTGGAACATCACTATGTGGACAAATGTATTAGGACACATCTGTTTTTTTTCCAGGGTTTGGGCGAGGCCCTATTCCAGTGAAGGGCAATCTTAATGCTTCAGCATGCCAAGACATTTTGGACACCACCATGATTCTAAATTTGTGGACAAAGTTTGGGGAAGACCCTTTTCTATTCCAGCGTGATTGTGCCCCATTGCAAACGTCATGCTGGAATAAGTCCATAAAGTTTGATGTGGAAGAACTTGCCCGGCCCACCCAGAGCCCTGACCTCAACCACATTCAACACACTTATGGAGACATCTCGTCTAACATCAGTGCCTGATCTCATTATGCTCGACATCCAATTAATGGGCTCAAATTCATGAAGTCAATATCAATATAGTTCCTGTTGGTGTAATAGTGTCCCACTATTTTTCTCCATATTGTGAACAACCAATATTGACACCAAACATTAGCCCTAAAAATAAAGCAGAATTAAACCTTTTAATGCATGCTAATGCTAAAAATCTGTAAAACATTTATGTTTACACTACTGCTTTTTAAATTTACTTTTTAAAATTTTAGTCTATAGTCAATCACATATATTTAAAAAATCGTATTACTTATTACCACACTATATATACTAAAAGTATCCAGACATCTCAGGTGCCCCGATAATTTTGCTCATATTTTTTAAATATACATACACTCCTAATTAATACATCTAGCTTTGAATATTTCAATCATGCACACACAGCTTGTATGATCACCATCTTCTAACATTGCAACTGCAATGTGGAGCAGCCACACATGTGCCTAATGTTACAAAACCACAGTGTCCAGTGCCAAGACACCCCCTCCTTTCTCTGGAATAATGAAGCATGTCTGAATTCCCTTAACATGAGCTGGAGTCTCATTGGTGACCCAGAATTGGCCATCCAGTATCACTGTCTGGCCTCACTAATTCACACTGTGGCTGAAGGCATATAAAGATTGTATAATTAAATATAAACCCTTACGAAAACAGTAGAGGCTATTGCAAGAAAAGGACCAAATATTCCCTATTAAATCCATTTTGATTGCAGGAGAAATGCAGGTGTTTGCACACTTCTGGACATGGAGTTTAAATATGCACATACTCTGTGTTTTGGGCAATCTTGTTCTAAAATGGTTAATGTTTCATGCCAACCTGAAGTCTCACCTGCAGCCAGGAAGTTAAATATCATTTGGAAACTATGAAAAGCGGATCTCGGAAAGGAGAGGTCACGGGTTCTGTATGCATTTTAGGATGTGAGCACAGGTTGAGGTTTTGCTCATCTCCAAGGTAGAGCTGTTTTCTTTATATGGCCCTTGTGAGGGGAAACTGGGGATGGCATCCACTATAATAAAAAGAATGGTTCTCCACTGAGGCATCCACATGATCTTCTAACTCCATGGCGACCTTAGTTCAGGTTTAGGCCCCCTACACCACTAAAAATTCCTATGAACCTTTGTAGTAAACGATTCTCTGCAGTAAGTAAATGACAGTAAAGAGTAAATGGGCATTTGGCTCAAACCCTTATCTAAAGTGATCTACAATCATTATATGGACAGTCCCTCTGAAGCAACTGAGGATTAAGTGTCTTGCTCAAGCACACATTAGTAGAAAGTGGGGGTTTAAACCTGGAACTTTGGGGTCATTGGCTTCACAGGCAAGTGTTTTACCCAATAGGCTACAAACACACACAAAAGAGGTGGTCAAATTAAGTAATAAGTTTCATAAACACTGTTTAATATCATAACATAGGAAAGCTATAAATTATTATATTTAAATTTCTTAATCATTTACAGTGTACTCTGACACAGTTGAGCTTTTTTAAATTAAATAACAGGCTTTGGATTACATCATCACCACCAATTCAATGAATTAGCATCCCAACACAAAAATGTAAACAAACAAAAGGATAACTTGGTATGGCTTATGCAGATCAGCACATGTCCAGAAGTCTGTCAGTGCGACTGCTTTACAACATAACTGGAACTTCACAGGAAACAAAAAAGGAAAGTAAGGGAAAAAAAACTAAACAAATTTAGTAACTTATCACCCGAGCTTAGCCTCCTGGCTTCTGTGAGGAAATCAGACTGACCAGTCATATCCACTAAAAAGCTTTAAATCAAACTTACTGGAAGTTCACAGATGTTACATCCAGGGGTTAAATTATGTGATCATTAAAGTATACCTAGGCCTCCACTAAGGGCCAGTGCAATGGCACTGCTATGCTTAGCTAAGCTTATATGTAGTTTGAAATGAAGGTGAGCAGCAATCTTTAAGAGCCCACATCTCTTAAATAAGTACAGGTGACCTGCCAGAGGGGAGGGGGGAGGAGGTTCACTCATCTGTTACAGCCAGAGCTGCTATAACGATCATATGGCAGGGAGTACACACTGGTGGACTGGTTCATCCAGTCTTGCTCTCCTCGTCTCCTTCGCTCCTGCGCCTGCTGCTCCGCATACTGGACCAACAGGGATGCCACCTGCTCTTGGTCTCTAAACGGGCTGGATTGGTAACTCCTGCGCAGCCAAGCACGATACTGACAGAGAATAAAACAAGAGTAGAATAAGTGTTCATAGTTCATATTCCCTGTATACCAAAAATAACAAAATTTTCTTAATGTTCATATCAGAATGGTACATAAAACCATCACAATGACGATTCATCTGAAAGTAAAATGGCAAGAATTTTAGGCATTTAGCATTTCAGTTGCTTCTGTCGGCCCTATAATATCAGATTTGTCCTGTACCTGCCTTTCAGGTTCACTTGCATTGTTTTACAGACCAAAAATATTCATTGAATCATTTTATTCATTATTTTTAAATGACTGATTACAAACCTCTCTTTTTTAAGTTACTGTAGCTTTATATTTTTTTTGTTTTTGTTACTATACCTTTATACAGTTGTGGTCAAAATTTTACATACACTTGTAAAGAACATAATATAATGGCTCTACTGACTGTCCCATTATTTCTAAATTATTTCTAAAATTACTTCTAAATTTTTCTCAGATAGAGTGATTGAAACAGATACTTCTTTGTCACAAAAAAACCTCTCCAGATTAATTGGGGAAGGTAAACAGCTACATGCTGAACTGATGGCTTGAAGTGCAGTTGAGTACAGAAGCTGTACTACTACACCCCTAAGCTTTATTGCTCACTCTAATTTGTCAGAAATATGACAAGGACACCAAACACTTTCTTTCTGGACTCCTGCTGTGTACTTGCAGTGAAGCTTATTTATTTATTTATTAAATTATATTTTTCCACAGTTTATTAGCATATATTAGGGGGTTACAGGAAAAATGTAGTTAAAAATGGCAGGGGGTTACACAGGGACAGAATGGGAATCCCCTGTCTGGGAGCCCTGCAGTGGGAGGTAGGATTCAATGGGAGGAACAACTTCCCGTCACTTTCCAAGTAGGCATTCCTTCCCGGACGGTAGGGGGAAAAAAGCATTCAGTCATGCAGATGCCATTACTTCCCAGGCTCCTTACACTGCAACAGAGTGCAGCAGTGTTTCCAGATACAGACTTGCACTTTCCTTAAATTGCTTTTTTTGGCCACTACACATTCCTGTCCTTTCACATGTAAATATCTGTGACCAGTTTTAACCAGAGCTCTTCAACCAAACTAACATTTACCGAACAATCTGAAACTACTTTCAAGGGCTGTAATGAACTCTAATGTATCTAGTTTATAAAAGAATCATCAAGATCCAAAATTTCTATCTATTGATGGCTACTATAAGGCTACTAAATTGAATTAACCTGTCTCAGTATAGGACAGTAACATACACAATGTAGGACACAGTATAGGACTGTAAAAAAACACTTGTATCAGGACAGTTTATTATTTTTTTACATACTTTGTGCATCATCACACACTGTTTAATTAGTTTTGTACAAGTGAGATTTGTTCTGTTGGATTTGTATTACCTTTTGTAGTCTCCTGCCTATAGGACTTATACATGCTTATAAATACTGGGATAAATGAATTATATTAAAATCTGTATTTTTTCCCCATGTCATATAATGGCATTACCCTAATATGCCTGTGAACCCACTGACAATACCAAGGGTATTCCCCATTTGTCCCTACAAATCTAATATTTATGTGAATAATACAAGACAACTTTGTAATATTGTATAATATAATAATCGCAAAATAAGAAGGCTTAGAAATATTGACTAGATTGGACATGATTCCACTTGCCAAGCTATAATTTGGCAGTGTAGGCAACCTAAAAAGCCAAGAATATTAAACACTAAAGAAAACCATGAAATCAAAATGAGAGGTACAGTCTGCAATAGGTTGGTCATTGAAAATGAGTGTGGTTAGTGATGGAGAAATTCCCGGACGTAAAATCACCAAGCAACTAATGTAAGAACTAGCTGCCTCATCCTCATGGGAGGTTGGGGTTGATGGGTTGTCAACCAATCAACACAAACCAAAGGGGGGCAATAACAACACCACAAAAATTGTCATTCTTATTAGATGTCAATAATACAATCAATAAATAAGGAATTTGTTGTGAATGAAACTGAATCTGTAATCCTCATGGAGCAAACAAGAAGTGAGAACAGTGAAAGGTCAGAGGACCATTAGCCCTCTTACATTCTGCACATTTGCCTCTCATTTTTATCCCTTTTGCACAATGTCTGAGTGCAAAGCAGTTTTTGTACTCTAAAGATATTAATCACATCATTATATTATGGTCAATATTTTCATTAAAATCATCAAATTTCACAGCGAAGATTAACTGAAAATCATATAAACCGTTTGTTACAAAGTGCATGTCTACTGTGAGTCCAAAGAGTCTGTACAGTACAGGGACATTTCTGTTTTCCTGACTCATGCAGCAGTGATAACATTTTTCTTATAAAAATCAAAACAGGTAAATCAGTCAAGGTCTAGGGTAGGGCACAAAGATAAATAAACATATTTGAGTTAAGAGATATCCATGTAAATGTCGTTTTTGGTCCAGAAGCTGACAGACACTTTGTTTCAGTTCCCCTCTAGCTACCTTAAGCAAGAAGTTCAGATACTCACACCGAGAATGTGGAGATAGTAAACAAGTAGTGGCATTTAAAACAGTGCACACCACAAATGATCACTCTTCAATCAACATAACTGCCCTGAAATGTTTAATATGTTTAATAAAATTAAGAATTTCAATATAATCTTCATTAAAAAAAAAAGAAGTTTTAGATTTCTCCAGAGCTGTAGATGACTGTTTGAATGTATAATGAAAATAACACTCAGAATGCTTTGCAAACTTGGCAAACCTCAGGCATGTAATGGATCAAGTAAATATGAAATAGTTACAGTAAGATATTCATCATTTCCCCAAAATCTAATACAAATGTAATATTGAATCTAAAGAATCTTAAAATAGCTTAAAATTCTGGTGTCACACTTAAAGTATGTCAGTTGTTTAAATATCTTAAAAAAGAATTAAGTTAATAATTGATTAGAAACTTTTGAAAGTTTATGCATACTGTTATCATTTACATGTTAAACCTACATTGTTTCTATGGCATGTTTTTTTGTAGGTTGACTATTTTTATGTACAATCTGGCAATGAAAATAACATAGATTTGATCGATAATGCGCACTTACAACTATGCTGTATACAACTATGCTCTGTAAACAGCTTGCAAAAGACAAGCTCTAACCTCTTGTGTGCAACACCCACGTAGCCTCAAACAAGCTGAGAATAAATGTAGTGCGCCTGGACTGACAGGTTTTTACTGGCTGGAAATATGACTCAAAACATGTGAAGTCATTACACTCAAGCCTGGCTTCAAGTTCCAGGGAAATCTACGTAATGTATGTGTTGTTGTTAAGCTTCAGCTGGACTTGGCACTTACTTTCAACATGTGAGCCAGAGAAGTGTGCAAACTATTACAGTACAGATACTTTGCTGATAATACTTTGGCAATGAGATGTGGAAAAAACAGCAAAAAAGTAAATCCCCTTTACCAGCCATCAGTTCCTGAAATGAATAGCGGTATCCGTATCTGGCATTTAATAATGCCAAAAAACATATTTCGAACAGAAAAGTTAATGTTGCAAGCTTCCAGCAGTAATGACATTCACGTGATGAACCACACATCTCTAATGCAATTTCAGCAAGTCCCCCCGAGTTCCCCTTACTCACTCAAGTGAGTCCACAACCCAGTGCAGCAGCATTTATCACCAATGGCATACAGTAGCAGATCGCCATACGGCAGCAACACAACCTTCCCTACACCTTCACCAAGGTACATGCAAACTCAAAACAACCCTGCAAATGTGTGAAAATGAAAGAAGACTTGGCAACATTAATCTTCAGTCCAATTTCACAGAAAATTTCATCACAAAATTATACATGCACATTAGTATTTGGCCTTTCAGCCGAGACATGTTTGGTGTCTGAAGTTTTTTACACTGTTAAATTAGAGCTAAGATTCTAACAAAGCTAAGAGCTATTAGAAGTCTTCAGTGACACAGACAGCTCTGTCAGCCCCGTGCTCCAATGTAAAACCGAAGAAGCGAACATTCTCCACAACGATTGCACATAAAGTTTAGTACTGTGTGTACTTAATTTCATATTATGCTTAAGCTTCTGCTTTCTTACTTTATAACAAGAAATTCAGCTTTAAATAAACTTCAGTGATGGCAGTCGCATGGACCGGAAATCTGTGAGTAACGTTTCAGGTCTGTTTCAGTAATTGCATCCTTGTCAGGTGTTAGTCACAGGTGAGGGAACTGGACAGGAAATCACTGCAGGTTTCTGGAGTTCTTCTCTCAGTTAAGCAGTTTAACTTTGTGGTAACTTCTTTTGGAAAGAGTGAATTGCGACATTGGTGGTGGGGGTGGGGGTGGGGGTTGTGGATGAAAGGCCCTGTTGGTTTAATGGTTCCAACATTTTTGTTTATATAGTGCATGTGTCTTATACAGCTCAGAATAGCTCCCAACTAGTGGAATGGAATTTTCAGAAATAACAATAAAAGTACTCATTTACTTTCCCGGTCACAGAATTAGAGAGGTATTATATAAAGGATGTTGCACAGTAGTAAATATACATTGATTAGGATGGTTACCTCTGAGACCTGAGTCATCTGGAACTGCTGGAGCTGCTGCTGGAATCCATAGTTAGGACCTACAAATGACCGCACAGCCTTAACTGCAGACAGACATTCCTCCCAGCCATAGTTTGTGACAGTCATCAGATAGGCCACTACTATTGTAGTGCTGCGGGACACTCCAGCTAGGCTGAAATGGAAGCATAATCATAAAATAAACCCCCTTCCACAACCCACCCTCAAATGCTGACACCCTCATGTTTCAGTCTAGACAGGGCAGTGTATGAACAGGTTCAGAATTACACAATAGTTACCGAAGCACAGACTGGGGCTAAATAAGTCTTCCAGTAAACCCCCTTTAAATAAACAAAAAAGACAAAATGTGCCCATAAGGCATTGTAAACCTACAAGACAAGATGTGCCAATAAGTATGAAGTCACACTTACAGTACAAGCTATATTCATTATATTTCATGTTCCTTTGTTTTCACATTGCTCAGAAATTGTAGGTCACTACAGCACAGACACACGATTCACATGACAAATAGATCAAATTCATGTATCTGTTTTAACTGTAGAAACTGTAGGTTTTAATTACTGTTCAGAACAAATATGTCCTAGTCTATATGTACTTAAAGGAACTTTTGTTCATTCCAAAGCAATTAAGCAAGTCAGAAATGTTCATAGATGTGATGATAGGAACCATGCATCAAAATAATTTTATGCCTCATTCAAGACGGCGAGATAATAATATTGGTTCACTGGTCATTCTGCATATAAAAAAAACAAAACTATTTTTGTGTTGTAGACCTTGTCAAACCAGGTACTACCCTTGCTCTAACATTTTAGTCTAAAATGAATTTCACATTAAATCACTGTGAATGAGTGTCTTTATATATCAACAAATTAATAAGGTAATTCATCAAGTAGGTTCTGACCTGAAAGTGTAGTCAATAACTCCTAAGAGTTTTTCCACTCACCAGTGAACCAAACAGGCTCCTCCGTTTAGACGGCACTCATGGATAAAACGAATACACTCTTTAAAATGTTGCAACCTGTAAAAAGAAATCTTTTTTTATGGAAATACAAACCATTCAGTATCTCTTAAAATCTAGGCAAAAAAATTGCAAAAGAAACCGAAACTTGATTAATCCCATTTATGATCAGGAAAATATTCCCTCTAGATTTCACAGTCTGGTATATGGGATCCCTTCACAATGACCATTTCTGCTTTGTCTGTACAGGAATACACCTGCACAGTGCTGGATCTTTTTGTTTAATTAAATTCCAGCTAAAATGGCAGTTAAGTACAAGATTTACTTTTCAGTGTCAGAAATATAAGCAATCTCCTCTGGGATGAATACAGTTTTCTGATTCTGATTCTGAAAATGAAATCAGGACACATTAACAGAATTTACAAAGAAGCCAGACTTAATCAAATCAGTTACGACTTTTTCCCCAACATATGCTGTCATTGTGTTCACTCTTATGTTCACAGCCCTAACAATCCCACAAGCAGCTACCCACACACACCTTTACTACCTCACACATTTCTTTCTCATGTGCATCTAAAATGTTTGTTGAGGAGAACAGATAGATAGACAATAACCCACTCACATAAGGAAGACTAAAGTAAAGTAACTGGAAACTTTCCAAACCTGCTGTAACTAATGTTTAGAGCAGGGGTCCCCAACCCCTGGGCCGTGGACCGGTACCAGGCCGTTGGTCACGTGGTACAGGTCTGCAGGCTACGTGGAAAAATTACAGTATTTCCTTTTTATTTACTATTAGAGACTATATGATGTTTTATTTAGAAAAAATGACCGGATTTCTTATATTAAACCGGGTCGTGATGAAATAAAGTTTGGGGACCACTGATCTATGTATCAACAATCACACTCCGCGGTAAAATCTGAAAACACCCACAGGTGTTTCTGTCCATCCTTCTACTGTGAGAATTCAACATTCTGGGTCTGAAGGGATGCTCAGCTGTTTAAGAAGCTGGAAAAATGAGGCAAAGCATTGAAAGTGGACACCCAAGATGAAGATAAATTCTCCTTAAGGTAAGCAATGGATGGCACACTGAATTCCAAGAAATGTAGCCGTGGAAGATTTCGTGAAATTTTCCATTAAGTATTCTTGAAAACACACAAATACACACACACACACACACAGTGTCAATGTCATTTTGACTGGAAATAAAAATGTTGTCCCTGAATTTTGTGCTGTTAGGAGGACTGTGAGAGATTTGTCTAGTTCTGAGAAATTTTCTGTGTAATATTCATCAGGCCTAAATAAATGACAGATGTGTAGGTAAATGAGGTCACTTGGCACTATGCGTCCAGTAAGAATTGGTGTGTTTTAAAGCCTCTTTCTCAGGTATTGTTGAGAAATCTCACAGCATTGCAAAACTTTGTAAGCACGTGCAGATTTACATCCAAAGTGCGATTTCCCAATCAAGTTTAACTAAACTGCTTTAAAATGACACTTCACTCCCTTAACTGACACCATCAGCACATTCATATTTCCGGGGTTTATGTTCGATGCACTGATTTTTTTTTTTGGTTGCTGAATCCCAAAACACAGCAAACCCCGCCCCCCCCAAAACAAACAACAACAACAAAAAACCACACAAGGCATCCGTATGAATGGGATGATTAAAAAACACTTTTTCTCATCTCTCATCTGGAAATGAGGAAGGATCAGTTTCTCATGACACAAGCAGCCAATCCCAAATGTGCTTTGGGCCATGTACCATGACTCAGCTGCAGAAGAACTAACTTTCCCCCAAAATCTCCTGAAAATGATGATTCATGAAACTCTTCAGTGTGCTGTCTATGTCAAACAATGATGCAGGCATGAGATGCAGTCACATAATATGACAAATATTTCATTTAAATAAATATTAAAACAGAATTCAGTGCTTACTTCCAAATGGCCTTTACAGAATGAGTGCCTCTGGGTACATGGTCATTAGCTTCAGAAATGCCATGAGGAGGGTGATGAAACAAGGAGAATGGCCGTTATCCTTATTTTTAAAGCTGTAGGATTGTGACAGAAAGGTTTTTAATAGGTTTGGTGGCCACTGCTGGCTTCCTTCCTCCTGCTGGATTGCAACAGTGGGCCAAAGCCCCCCAGTAACCCTCAGAAGAGTCACACACACCATTTACCCTAATCATCCTGAATTGTGAGGTGCCTTCCCTCAGGCATTTACATCATGCTACTGCTTCTAGAACTCACAATGAACTCACAATGTCCTTAAGCTTTTGAAAAGTTTTGGTTGTAGAAAGAAGTATATTGAATGTATTTTGCGTTGTGCACACTATCCAGTAGAAGCTCTGTTAACTATTCTATCTGAAGAATCATTCCTAAGATTCAACTAAGGTTTGAGTGCTTGTTTCTGAATTCCAAGAGAATATATTCATATATTCATTCATTTTCACAAAGTGATTTAGGGCTCATCTCCGGAAGACAATGTAATAACAGATCAGACATTATGCTGTAAAGCAGCATTACTAACAAAAGAAAAATGGTGTGTAGAGTTGGACCTAATCAAGAGATAAGGAATCTCAAGGAACCGTATTGACCCCCCTTTTAGTGCCGCTGCTACTGTGCACATCAGGTTTTCTCTTGACACTTAAAGTGAAACATCAGTATGTCAATATATAACACAAGCATTAGAGGTAGCAATACTGGTATCAGTGGGTCTCAGTGTGGACTGGGAAATGCTAGATCAGGGGGGAATAGAATGAATCTGATCCAGACCCGACCATCTATTCCGAAATAGCACACAACCTCATAGTGAGATGTCATGGTGTTCGTCCTGAGACACAGTAAAATGTTTGAGAAGTTTGAGCATGAAACTTTTTATTTTTAAATGCTCATCTTACAAGAAGTACTTCTTGATAAGAAACAAAATTTCAAAGTGTAGT
>JBBMFX010000017.1:6605807-6627743 GCA_037832545.1 Rhabdalestes septentrionalis
AAATTCATGCCCCACACACACACACACACACCTCCTATTACGGCGAAAAACGTATGTTTCTGGGCGGGAACTGTATAAGGGGGGGGGGGGTCGCGATACACCTTCCTCACACCGCGACGCGGGTTCGTGGACGTGAGTTTCGCGATTTCGGTTTTGTATCGTATATAGTTACAGCCCTAATGCTAAGATCTGAGGCCGTACAGCACTGTCAAGAATAATCAGGAAAATAATCAAAGTATCAAATCAGGATGTTTACAGAATCTCAGTACACATCAAGTCGTAGGTATTGTGATAAATCACCAGTCACCTCCCAATACCGTATTTGATTCTTTTTGCATAGTCTCTTTGCAAGACTTCTCAGAATTAGACTAATAACTGTATATACCCAACCATAACCCAAACTTCATATTACAAAGAGAATCATTCTTAACTTTTTTTAATGTACATTAATATAATGAGATGTGACTAATTTTGTAGATTCGGTCCATTCATGTTCAGAAAATGAAATCAAAATGGACAAGAATATAGAGAGAAGGATTTACAACAATGTGTTGGAGAGGGCTTATGCTTGTAAATCAACAAAAACAAACTACTGTCCTGAAAATGACAAAGCTGTCATTTTCTGGCTGCTAAAGAGAATGGGGCGGGGGTCGTTGAATATAGTTCAGGACATAGGTTTGACATGTATGTCGTTAGTGACTGTCTTTTTAGGTTATAATAGCAAATACTAATTACATTACAATTCCTTGAATTTAGGTAATCCAGTGTCAGGACTAAATTAATTTTTTGTTCTGTAAGTGCTGTTTCTTTTACTGATTTGAACGTAAATGGGTAACCCCATGTTACAGGTTCACTCACTGATTATTGTCAGGGTTTTGCATGTAATGGTACTTTGCTCATTGTACTCTTGTAATTTCCCTGGAAAATAAAATGATGGAAAGCTAGGTGTACAAGATGTCTAATGGTGGATTTTAAACCCTTTTCCAGAGATTCCTTTGAAGACTGGACAGAAGCTCAGAAGATCACATCGGCCTTATTGGAGAACAGGTCCTATGAAAACCTCATAGACTTTGACAACCACTTGGATGACCTCAGGAATGACTGGACAAATCCAGAAATCAACAAATCAGTGTTACATCTATGCTGAAGTTGTCCAAGGGGCCTGATATTCCTGTCCAAGCCATCAATGCCAAAATGGGTTGCATATTGTTACTGTATCCGGTCCAATAGAAAGGTTCTTCCCAGTGGGAAAAGCTCACAGAGATGAAATGAGGGAAAGCAGGACATTGGTACATCCTGTGCCATGAAGGTTTGACATGATTGTGACCTTCATGGCATGAACTTGTTGTCGTCTTTTTTTTTTTTCAACCTGATGGCAGGCAGCAATTTGTATGCATCCATTTGACGCACAACCTTATAACAGTGATTCAGTTTCAGCAATTTCTTTTTGTAATTTCTACTCTGTTTTCAACAACTTCAGATTCATGTCATTGTTTATTTCATATTTTATGAACAGCAAAACTTGAATCAGCTCAGATCCAACTGCTTTCTCAGACTTTAAGAACCTGAGACAAAGTGGTTGGATGTTTTAATTGATTTGTTGTTATTAGCCAGATTGAAATCAAGTGTATTTTGCACTGAAACAAAGTTGCAGTGTTCTCAGCATGGTTTCAACAGTTTGATTGCCTGGTCATTTTTTTTTCTTACCCTTTGCCGGCTAATCTAAACTGAATTAGAATTTTCATGATGCAAATGTAGATGCTAGAGAATGATTCAAACTTAATTGCTTCTCTTGTTTGTTTGTTTTACTCTTGAGTTACTGTAGCCTTACAGAAATGATTAATAAATAATCTTTCAGAGGACATGTCAAAAAAAGGCGTTTTTCATTTCATATATCTTTTACTGTATATACTTCTTTTAAAATGCAGCATTAAAATATGTAGTCTTAATATATAAGTGAAAAATATTATTTTAGTTGATTGACACATTTAATATTTGTGTTAAAAAAGACTGATTTGGAATTGTTGAATAATTCAGTAACATCCATTAATGACTGATAGTGATAAAAATGTCATTTCCTTATTGTAATCTAGTTGAAAAGAATTGAAATTAGCTTTTGTAAACTAAGTTAAAGAATAAAATGTTTTGCAAAAAAATCTTTTTAGCTTTGTATTTATTGCCTTTTTTTTCTGGGTGTCAAAATGTGTTGGGTGGTAATAATGAGAAGTGAGAGATTTCTCTCTAAGATGATTCAGAACTGATAAATGTAAGTAGCCACGGCTAATTAGTTTTATTTTGAGTCCTACCAGTAATACTTTGCTTACGCTGAAAAGGATCCAAAATATGCCTGAAAAGCAATACTGAATGACTGATGGGTGGCGGAGCTCTAAAAGAATTGGTTAATATCACTTTGTCTTCTTGGGTATTTTCAGTTCTACAGAAAACACTCCCACATTTCTTCAGAAATCACGGCTAATGATAGGCAGATTATCCCAACAGCCTGTACTTTTCTGGGGAAATATTACACTTGATTTTGGATTGCTACAGTGAAGGCTTACTATCACAAACTCAATTACCCTAAAGGTATTCTTTGGTGCTGCCTCCTTCCAGAGATTGTGGTCCCATTGCTCCACAGCCCAACATTGTATAGCTTTTTATTTTAGATGTGGCAATCTTAGGCCTATTGCTGCTCCAGAGCATCCCCTATAATATTTGCCTGTGTTTTTCTATGGAAATTGAACCATTTTAAGAGGTTAGAAGGGGATGACCATCGACGTCTGGGTTTATATTTCCCATTCCATTTAAAACCGCGTGTTGTCTAGGACAGAAGCTCCTCCCAATCCTCTCTGTTTTGGTCATAACAGCAGATCAAGCATAATGTTACTGAGCCACAGATGATCCTAGTTGCTCTGGTCCTGCATCTCCTGGTACAAATGTCCTGCAGAGATGGTAGAGCTGATCTGGTGCAGGGTTCTGATTACTCTCTGCAGTCTATTATAGTGACACGTGTGAACAAAGTGAAATTCCTTCTCTGCATTTAATCTGTTCACTATGTGAAGGAGTTAGCAGCCACCAGTGCACCACCTGGAGAGCAGTGTGTGGGGATTGTAACTTGCTCAAGTGTACCTCAGTGGTGCCACCAGTAGTACTGGGTTTTGAACCCACAACCTTTCGATTGAAGGGGCAACTTACTGGTATGTCCTATTCAGAGCTGTTCCCAAACCAGGCGATTGTGAGTCAGGACATTTTTACAGCACCAGAGTAAAAAGTCCTTGTGAAGATGCTGCCTAAGAATCCTCAGAAATGTGAACACCCTGGTTGAAGATGCCCACCTTCTCCGATGTAATGTATAGTATATGTCAACTCTATATGTAAAAATCATTGAATTAGACAATATCACAAAACTGGAACTGGAAGATGAATGAATTAAGGCTTTTTAGTTATGAATCCAGCTTATTAAAAGGCTCTGGCGCCCTCTGGTGGCGAAGCCTCGCCCTGACAGGTGTCTGGCGTCACTACTGGGCAGTGACGTCTTACAACATGTCTGAATAATACGCGGGAAAGGAGTGTTGTATGTTTTTTGTTTAGTTTTCAGGGATAAATCACGAAAAGACGAAAGATGGACCCATTGGAGGTGGAATTTCTCGCAGAGAAGGAGCTGGTGAAGATCATCCCGAACTTCAGCCTGGATAAGATTTATTTAATCGGAGTGAGTGTTACGGTTCGGTGAAATAAACACACAGTCTGTACTCAACACGCGCAAACCTAATTTTAGACCATTTTCTCAGGGAGACCTGGGACCCTTCAACCCTGGTCTACCAGTGGAGGTGCCCGTCTGGCTGGCCCTTAATCTGAAGCAGAGGCAGAAATGTAGGATAGTTCCTCCTGAGTGGATGGACACAGGTAAGACTGAGCATAAGCTTTGTTTTACTTAAACTTTCAGTAAGATCCTGCTACTGCATCTTCCGTGCAAACCTGTAGCAAGAGTGTACTACACTTCTCTCTGATTCTCTAAAATGTTTTAAATCTGTCTACTGTTGGTGCAGATTGGAAAGTGATCGGTAGTTTCCGATTTTTCCCGAATAAATATAAATACTCATTGTGTACATACAACCAAGTCTACAGTCTAGTTTAGATATAGTTTACATATAGATATATGTATATATTTTACTGCACAGATGTCCATATTGATATTTCTACATATTCTACAGAGAATTATTAAATCGTACTTTGTACTGTCCACATTCTATCTTATCTTAATGCCTTACTGCTCCAGTCAGCTGCACTTTATGCTGTCCTGTGAATTATTATAATAATTATTCTATTATATTTGTATTGCAACATGGGCCTGGAGGTACAATGTTTGGTTTCTCAGTGTACCATGTTTATGCTTGAAATGATAAACACCTTTTTGACTTGCTTAGCAGCTCTTTGTGGCAGGTTTACAAGGTCTGTTAGTATAAGTTCTTACTCCCCTGTGGTTTCTAGCTAAATTGGAGGAGATCAGGGAGCAAGAGAGAAAAGAAGATGCCTTCTGTCCCATTCCCAGTCCACATTACATGGAACTCACCAAGTTACTACTGAACCAGTAAGAAGCAACAAGTTTCAATACAGTATTAATCACATAAATAATGAATGGACATCTGTAACTAAATGGAAAATGCAAAACTTGGCATCTGGCTGTACCACACACGTTATTTCTGACATGGCTTAAAATTGTATGGGGCTTCTTTTTTTTTTACACAGAACTAGTGCGTTGCAAAAAATGCTGATTAATCGCATGTAATGGCATGGTGACTCTGGACACGGGTGCTGTAAAATGAAGGACGCAGACAAGAATGCGCTGCTTGGTCCAGTGAATGGAAAGTTTACATTTAAAAATGGACAGTTGGAACTTAATAGGAGTATCATTCAGGCAGAAAGGAATTTTCGTACCTAGTCTACAAGATCACCAAAATGCAAAGCACGTGGAGGGTAACCCAGAAGTCTGAGTGTGTGTGTGCATGTGATGCAATTTATCAATTAATGTCATCAGATTCCTCTGACAGTTTAAGTCTAGTTCAGGCCTAGTTTCTTTCCATTGAAACACTTTAAATTCAAAATGCCGTCTAGTCCAGGACCTAGCTTGAACCCCATCAGGAAAACATTAACAATGCGATTGTCAAAACAAGAGCATAATTATACCTGTTTATTTGATTTGGTGCTGAGTGTGAAATGTTTTTTTTTTTTTTTTTTACTCTTATTTTTGTCCATTACAACATGTTTATGAATGTTACAGAAATACACATAAAATGTGCAGTTTTCACAGGTCTTCCAAAAAACGATTTTTAAAAGCTACGTACTGTTTTTGAACCACTTTTAATATCCCTCACGCAGTGCTGCAGACAACATCCCCAAAGCTGATGAGATCCGGACATTGGTCAAAGATATTTGGGACACTCGTATCGCCAAACTTCGCCTGTCCGCTGACAGCTTTATCAGCCAACAGGAGGCACACGCCAGGGTAAATAAAAATTTTAAAATGCACTAACTTTCCTTTTTAATATATCATCTTTTTAAAGGATCAGTTTTTGATGCCTGTAATTTTGCTGCTTTAGTTTATTGAAGCTTCTTACCTCAAGTAAAGGAAGCTTATAGCCCAATAATTAGTGTTTTGCCAAACATGCTGCATTTCAGACTGTGTCTGATCTCATACATTTGCCTAGGTTTTTTCTGGCACTTTGTCATTATGTCATATGACGTGTGTATCCTGACCCACTCTTTTTATGACTGTGCAAACATTTAAAAAGTCATTTTAAATTAAAAACACCAAAATAGAAATAATAGCAGCAAAGAGTGAAGTGTATATCAGTTTATCTTATACTGAAATGATTATTTGTGTTGCTCTCTTTAGCTGGATAACCTCACACTGATGGAAATCAACACCACACGCAGCTTTCTGCTGGACTCTCTGAACAACATGTACAAACTGCGCTCCAACCTCCACCCAGGCGCAGGCTCGGGCAAGTCCCAGGATTATTAAGCGCCGGTGTGTCAGGACAGGACTGTCGTGACCTGTTCTGGACTTCTTGGTCATCTAAGCCTTCGCACTGCAGCTCGACTAAGAGCTGAGAACCCAGTTGGTCATTTTGTGATTTATTTCCTGCTATTTTTTTGTTTTTGTTTTCAAGTTTTTAAATGTTTATAAAAGATAAAAATACACTTAGTAACCATTACCATGTTCAGCTTGTAATGCCATTGAGTCTTGATCCTTCTTTATTAACTTCGGTAGGTGGAGGAACAACTGCTATAGGCTGAATGGGTGGTTATATTAAAACATGCCAGTTTTCATGCGGTCTTGAGGAAAAATAAATGTAGAGTTGGCTATAACAAAATTGGCATATATGGAATGGACAGTAAATGAAACACTTTGAAATGTTAACTGTGTGTGTCCTACAGCAACCTAATGTATGTATCTATTTTTTCAAAGCCTCATTTCTTACTTTGCTTATATACAGCAAACAGATGTTTAGTTGATTGTTGCATCCTTTGCTCTCCTTTGCTAAACCTTTATATATGTACAAATGAAGTAAAATCTATTCAGAGCTTTTGTATTCAGTTATCAGATTTGGGGAGGGTTCCTCTGTATTCCCCATTAACTGTATAGATGGAAAAGCTAAATCATGTTTTTTCATCTCAGACTCTTTACAGTAAGTCAAAATGTTGTTTTACATCTGGAGATACTTTAAAAACAGGCACATTAAACAAATGAAAGGGGGTGAAAAAAGTAAAATAGTTTTTAGGTTTTAGCTCTTACATGTGCCTAAATGCACAGAAATACAATGAGCAGACTGAGGGTTTACTCATCATACACATATACTAAAGTTGAACATTTGACATGTAACATCAGCAGACAGACAGTAGTTCATTTTTGAAATATTTTATTTTTTTTGTCTGAAATTACAGCAATATATTCATAAATACCTAATTACTACATTCAACAAAGAATATATTACATTACATTGAATTCAAACAAGTACATCTTTCTTAAAAACATGATTTCACAGCATCTAGACATCCTCCATTGAATTCGGGGGCTATTGCGTGTGCGTGCGTGAGTCGGGCGAGGGAGAGAGGGCGTTTCCCTGCTCTAGGACAGGCAGTGGTAGTGCTTGCTGAAGCAGACACACATACACACACGCGCGCACACACTCTCGCACGCAATTGATGCTCTTTAGGGCCAGCCTTGGGTCTGTAAACATGGAACCACCTCCAAAACCTGCCCATCCTGCGGGCCTCTGAACGCGCTAATGACACGAAACCTGCGATGGAGTGAGGGGCCCACGCAGAAAAGCACAGCGTCTTATCAAGTAAAATGTCATGGCCTCACACACTCCACTGCTTAGTCTGGTTTGGAGCAATGCTAAAACAGCAAACTGCAGTGTGTACTTTAGCTAGTGCTTGCTAAGTCAGTCCATGGATATAAAGAGACTGTTGCTGTTTTGGCCTAATGCTGACAGGACAAATGCTCCACATGGCAATCGCTGGACATGGTGAAGCAGACGGATGTATATGGACATGCTGAGTCTTCATGGCAGCAAAGTGCACAGCTGATGAACTCTAAGGAACAAGAAGCCCCGTTTTCTCCCAAATACCAGCCATTTCAGAAAAACAAAAAAGATCAAATTATTTGAAGCACATGGTAATGCGCTCTTTGAGCCAATGCCTATACTGACATAGAGCCTTGTGGGATTCGATTTAATAATCTGTTTTTGAGAGGTAAACATTTCAATCTTGGCAAAAAAATACCTAAAGAAAGTATTCTTTTATAAATATTTGACACTCCACAGCCTTAGGTTTTATAATTTAGCTCAGATTAGCATGCTTTTCTTTAGACTCATGTTTGGCATGACCTCTCAATTTGTGGTTCTGTGGGTACCTTTGGCACAGTACTCACTAATGGTAAGAAATATATCATCTATTCAGACAGGTTTCAGGTTTCTTGACAGGTACTGGATGGCCGTACATGTATTGAAAGCCTTATTAGGTGCACTGGGAAGATGTCCAAGAACATACTTGTCACCGTTTCTTTTAGAGAAAATAATTTGGGTCAGACCGAGGATACGTCCTGCTTCACAATTAAGAAAAAGGACAATTTAGAGGGCAGATAAATGAGGCATACATACAGGAAAAGGTGATGGGAGGAGTCTGGGAGAGGTGTTCTACTCAGAGTATGTGTGATGAGAGAACAGAGTGTGTCTGGCGCTGTCTCAGGGGACTGATGCTACTGCAGCATTCATACATACACACACGCATCCGTGCACACACACACACACACACATACACACAGAGAAGGAGGGCACTGAGCGCTTCCTCCCTTCTTTATCCTGACCAGCAGCAATACAAACACTAAAAGCAAGGCTTCAGCTTAACGCCCTAAAAAGCACAAGCATATTTTTAAAAAAATGGCAGGCTTTTTTTTTTCTTTTTTCAAAGAACAATTACTGTATTTAAGTAGTAAAAACATACAAAATTCTTTTTTCATTTCGTTTTGATATTTACAATACAAGGCTTAAGCACCTCTTTAAAAACTTTATTCTCAATCATCTATCTTGAATAAAACATTTTTCCTTAATTTTTTTTTTTATTCCACAAAATGTGCATTTTTATTATTAAGTTCTTCCCTATTTTTGAAAGGAGTTCCTTGTTATAACACAGTACCTCCAGGTAGTACTTCTGGGTTTTCTTTGTCTTTTTAAGTGCATTTCTAGTTGAAAGCTCCTTGGGTCTCCAGGCGAGATGGTGATGAGGTGATGGCTGCCACATGCTGATATTAATTGGTACTGATGTTGGATACGGGAGTGGAGATTTTTGGTCACTCTAATTAGGACCATACAGTTTGCTCAAAGTGGGACTTGTCTGAAGTAATTCTACAAAGCTGTGGTGGATTTTGGACCGCCGCTCTGTACCTCAGTCTGTGTGTGTGTTTTGGACAGAAGACTGACAAATTGTTTACAGATGATGCTGGAAATGTTGCTAGCTGGAGGGCGTATTGGTGTGCGGCACCGGTCCTACTCATGGCACTGTGTTTGGGCTTGGCCTTTCAGCATTAGTCTTTCTCAGAGTGACCATGGTGCACCACTTCTTCACCTTTCTCCATACAGGGCAGTCAGGAGGACCAAAGAGTCTGGGCTTTCGAGGGGAAAGGGGGGGCTGGGGAGGGTTTGTTGGTGCCGTGGAGATGTCACCTGGGAGGATAGCCCTTGAAGTGAGCCCTGGACCAGGGAGATTGTGGTAGGGTCAGGCACTTCCTGAAGTGCTCCAGCTCGGCCTGTAGCTTCTCCCTTTCGGCTGCAAGCTTCTGTTTCTGAGCCATCAGCTCCTGTGGACAAACCGTTAGAAACAGCTGGTCATATATAAGACAATTAATAAACTCTAAAAAGAGCATCAATTAATATCTCGTCAAATTACACAAAAAAGCCTCTTTATTTTGACACACAGAAGACCTTTTGATTTGGTTAAGTTTAGTTTACACTGTTAAAATGAAATGTGTCTTGAGCTGTTTTCAACTAACATATGTTATATATTCTTGATGACAATCAATAGAATGTTCAACATTTTAAAAAACCTGTTCTAGATTCAGTCCTAATTAAAGAGAAGATCTAAAGCCAATTCAGGGCAAATATTTAAGTTTCTTTCCTTCACTAGTTAAATGTGGTGCATCTAAGCAGATTGAGCGCCCAAAGCAGAAGGCACATACACAAAGAGGATTTTATGTGGCTGAAGGGGGAAATGGGATTAAGCCACTAAGCGCTCTCAATGAGGTGGGATACGAGAGCGAACCAGCAGAGAAAGTAACCAGGAGTAAATGTGTGCATGACACGGACACTTACCCCCATGGAGTGAGAGAGCTGTTCAGCAGTCAGATTGAGGTTGTAGTGTTGGGCCTCCAGCCTTCTGCACTGTGTGTGCAGTACCTCACGCTCGATACTTTGCTCTGAGATGGAAACAAATGAGAGGACAAGATAGAGGGATAGAAAGAGAAAAATGTTGAAGACAAAAATGAGAAGGATGAAAAGAGAGAAAGAGGGAGAGAGAGGGACAGAAATAATAAATATTAGCACTCTCATTAGCACCAACATTTGGATACCAACACAACCAATCACCATAGAGATGGTAAAGCCATGGGATCACACTCACACACACACCCCTAGAAAGAGCCTCATTAATGACACAAAATGGGCCTGCTATATTATCTTCAAAATAACAGGTATGAATCAGTGGTATAAGGTGTGCCCGTTTTCAGTGTTGTGCTAGATAATAAATAGTTCTTCCACATAGACTGGCTCTAGATTTAGGGTTCCCATACCAACTATCACAAGAAAATGTAACCATCAATTTTGTGTAAAGTGGGAGCAAATACAACAAAATAAAAATATTTTAAAAAGCTGTAGTCATTTATAAATGATTGATGAAATGTATACAATCAAGAATAGATAGTTTTACCTAGACTTGAATTGAAAATAACAAATGAATAAAATAAATACCTACCAATGTCAATTATACTATTCATGCATTTTGCTACACATCATTGATGTAATAATCCAAACTCTTTTAACTGAGATGTAATGAATTTATGGATTTTATCAGTGACATTAATTTGCCTGCGTAAATTAGAACCTCATTAACCACATTGGATTAAACACATCAGTGAGTCAGCAAAGCCTTTGTGATGTCTGCAAAATGCCGATGTCTGCAGAGGTGTGGTGCTCCAGGGACTTGTCACAGGTTTGGCACCCCTGGGTTTGGGCTTAGATGGAACCATAGATTGATTAAGAGAACCAGCAGGTAATGGGCTTGCTCTCTTCCTGCCTTAGGGGTTATCATTGGGCCATCGGCTCACTTCAATGACTTGTCTCTATATATTTGGCCTGGTGGTTGCGTGTTCTAATCAGAGCCTTTAGGCTTATGACTTGAACAGAAGACCTCATCTAAATGTCAAATTTCCAGAAAATGTCATGATAGCTGTGAGATCCTGTGGCTCAGTGGTAAGAACATTGTCTTCAAGACCAGGCAGTTGCGGGTTCTAATCAGAGCTTTTAGCTGTATGTCTTAACAGCAGCCCTCACTTAAACAAGACACACACAGGGGTTTTACTGTGTGGAACTAACAAACGAATTACTTTTAAGTTTGTTACGTTTGTTGTGTTCAATTGTATTAAAAGTTTGCTCCTTCCAGCATCTTTAGGCAAGATAGAAGTTTTTAGAAGCAGTGAAAATGTCTGAAGAGTACAGCAGCAAAGAGAGGACAGATTCCCCATGATATTCTCAATTTAAGAAGACAAAAATAATGGGACGCCTGACAATTACACCAACTTTAATGCCACTGTATTCAGATACATAGACTTCTATATAGAGTTAGTCTCTGTTTACAGCAGCTTTAATGCTCTGGAATTGGAGGGTAACTTATTTTTCTATTACAAACTACATAAAACATGAATACCCTGTAGCATATATCTTTGGTTTATATTTGATTTGATTACATTGATGTGTAATGCACTTTTGTTCATATTGCAGTACTTACAAAAATAAATGTGCGCAATACACCCTTTTGGACTAATTATTGAATTTTGCATATAATAAGGCAATTCAGAAAACCATGTGATTAATCACGATAACATTTTTGCAATATTTGCCCAGGATTAGTAAAAAATATTTACTTAGATTTTTTAAATGGAAAGAAAGACCCTAGAAATAATACCATCCTTACACTCACTGATTTTATCCTCATAAAACTCAACTCACCCTCAGCATATGCCTGATAAGCTTCAAAGACAGCCTCAATGCCTTGCCATCTGGGCCCTGGAGCCTCCTCTTCCTCCTCGTCTTCCTCTTCACCTTCCTCTGAGTCCTCCTCAGCTGAGAGTTCGGGCCGCATGCCCAGAGGTGCCCCGTCACGGCGGGGTCCTGACGGACAATGCTGGCCATTGGCCTGGTGTGCACTGTGTATGTGAGGGTGTGTGGTACGGCCTGGGGCGCTCTGAAGTTCCGGAATGTTGTAGTGCACCGACGAGTCCACTGCATGGTTGGGTTCGGAGACGGATGAGGTGCCACCTGGTTTAGACAAGGATAGGTGTTAGAAATAAAAATATGGAGAAAGATACTATGATATTCTTTCTCATTACGCCCCAGGACACACATTATAGACTTCAGGGAACATCCTAATTATAGTTTCTCACGATCAACCTGTATTTAGGTCGAAGATTGATTAGGTTGAAGGCTGATTCGTCCACGAACCCCTAACCTATTCTAGACATTGTACAATGATCTTCCACAATATAAAACATTCAGTATATTTAAATCAATTATAAGCTCATGATACAACAGACTGAAGAAGAGCTACACAAATACATTTCAGTATAAGTTAGACTTGACAAATCCCAGTTTATCATGAGTTATACTTGAATTTGGACAATGAAGGACCCGAGGAGAGACAAATAGTCTTTCATGGCAAGAAATAAAAATTGTTATTGTGTTCTTGTACTTTATAGCTCTTTGACTTTGCTCTAGCATACCCGAGTGATACTGCTACTCCTATCTACTCCTAACTGCAATGGTGACAAAATGTCGAGTTTCCTTGCAGAGCTGTGGGCAAAAGTGTAAAATTGGACCCGCCTACCTTTGTGCTTCTGCAGGGCTTTCTGAGTGGACTGCAGCACTGACTCGTGGAACTGCTGAGCAAACTCCTCTGCAGTGAAGCTTTCCCATGGCTTGGTCCTGCCATTCAGACTACTGGAGCCATCTTTGTGGTGCAGAGGCGGCCGCATGCTGTTCAGCAGGCTTGTGGGCTTCTTGCCAGGGACTGGATCACTGGCTCTGCCTTTATCTAAATATGAGAGGGGCAGGGGATGCTCCTTAGCTTTGAGTGGGTCTGTTATAGTCCTGATATGATCAGGAGGAACAGTGGGGTCAGCTGGAACTGGAGGCCCAGGAGCTGGTCCGGGGGGACTCAAGGGTCTGGTAGTAACAGGGTCGTTGGTTTGGCCAGGAGATGAAGATGAGGATGGATCTGTAAAAGCAGGCAGATGAGTTGTGTTATTTATCAGATTTTAATCAAGATCAATTAGCATGGTTTCAAATTAGCCAAATGGCTACCCCAAATGTAAATGCTTTAAATATAAACATCTTTTCTATTTTATCACACACCGTGCTGCTATATTTATCTAACTTTGAGTGTGCTATATATAATCTAATAAGTTACAGCAAAATAAACATATTCCTAAATACATATAATAAATAATTTAAATATTACACAACATAGACATGCCAAGACATTTAGGCTTTATTGTACAGCCCTAGCAGACACTAGCTTACATTAAATAACACACATATCAGGCATAATGAACCAACCCCATGGGCACAAAAGAATAATAATCACATTTTTTCAATTAAAGAGTTACTGTTTTGGTGGACAAATACTGCAGCAGTATGTGGTTTGAAATTCCAATATATTTATTTCCACTTCTTTTCTGAGAGAAGGGTGCACTTAGTGAAGTTTTGAAATGTTCATTCAGTTTTGAACATCTGGAGCTGTCATTGTCCCGCCACACATTACACACCATCTGGCTCAGCAAGACTGATGACATTGCAGTGAGCTGACAGAGTGAACAGCTCTAGGTTTATGTTAGTTATTGGGATTGAGTATGTTGAATACCCTATTACATTTAAAGTGTTCATTTCTAAAAAAGAGATAAAATCCCTACTTACAAGCTACTTTGAGCATATAAACATTTCACAGTTTTGCAAACAAAACTCAAAGAAATTATTCACCCCACACAATAACAGAGGATATATGTATGCTTAGCACATCAAATATACACCAGCTTGTTGAACATCATGCCATGAAATAGCAGTTGACAGAATAGCAAATAAGTTCAATTATTTATTGTAGATAAAACAGGAGTTGCTACTGGTCTAAACGTTTTGGGAAAATGTAAAAGGAGTCTCCAAGCGTGCAATATGCAAAAACATTGAGATACAAGGCCATGACAGTAGACATATAAAGCCTGAAAGGGCCACTTTACATTATCTAAAGATGAATGTCATTAGCGTAGACATCCACTCTGGGAATGGGAAAGTGTATTATAACTGTGAATCTACCCTATATTGCTGTTTGTGTGTGTGTGTAAAACATACCAGAGTGATGTGCCGATGGGCTCTTGCACAGTGAGTAAGGGCTATATCTGATAGTGTCTAGAGTCACGCTCTTCTGTTTAATGGCTTGCAGTAACTCCACCATTCTTTCATTCTCTGTCAAAAGGTTCAGAAAGTGGCAGAGGATCCATTAGAGGCTAAGCTGGGAGGCACTCAGACCATAAGACCAATGTTGTGTGTGTGAATGTGTGTTGGGGGGGCAGCAGTATATTCTGATAACAGACAAACACACACATAACACACACACAAACACATACAGAAAATAAAGCAGTGTCAGAAAGCATGTGTGTGTGTGTGTACTTGCTTATGGTATGTACCTTTTCTCTGCTGTGTGGTGAGGTGGTTGAGGCTGAACATGGTGAGAAAGCGTTTTTTGTCTTCCAGCTCCGGGCTGTTGTCCATCTCCTCGGGTGTGAAGCGGGTGCTAAGGGCAGGGGGTGGGGCACGCTTGCTGGCCACAGCTGGAGGAGAGGGACTTTGCTCCCTCAGCATTCTCCTCCTCTTCCTCCTCTTCTGTTCCATCAACTCATCTCGCCGAGACACAGTGGTCAAACCAAACATCCGCAGAAACCCCAGCTTCTATGGAGTGAGAGCAAACGCGCGAGAGAGAAAAAGTTAGACGATATCAGACATCATCCTCTACAGAAAGAAAATACTTTTTTAACCTCTTTTGACACATCTCTCCAGGCTACTAATTATCAGCAGTTCAGATGGTTGGAGCAGAGCATGTGAAGTGTTTTAGAGTGCGTTTGGAGTGTGTAGTGGTGTACTACCTCAGTGGAGTCGTCCAGTTTGAGGGGAGGCTGCTCGGCCACTCTCCTCAGATGAGCCCTCACCTCCTCTTCATCACTCTCATCGTACGAGTCATCCAGCTCGTAGTAATAACCTACGCAAGACAGAAACCGCATGAGCACACGCCAATACAACCACTTCTCATCACCCATGCTCCTGTACAAGCTCCCATAGAGCAAATGGAGTCATTTTAAGTTCAGTCATCATATCAGCAAAATGGTAATTATCTTCAAAAGCCACACTTGAACATAGACAGAATTTTCGGTTCTGTGCAGATTACAGTTCTGCACAATTTCTGCTTTTACATGTGGTCCCGTTTCTAGAATGATGGTTTTACAGGGGCAAAATATGAAAATTTTTTATGGGGGCCAGCTTGAGTGCTTGAAAATCACAGGGGGAGAACACGTGAACAAATTCATTACAGCTTGTGTTTTTGCATTACCATCATGTTAGTTAGATCACGCGAGACTGCAAAATGAGATGATTCACCTTTTCTTTAAAAATCAAATACAGTATTAAATATATTACATTGATTTATTAAATGTAATTACTCCATGACACTTATTCCTGTTTTAATAGGAATAATGTGTGTTTTTTGTAGGCTACAAATGTAACATATTAGTTTTACTCTGGCTGCTGCATAGTTGATTTGGTCTGAAACAAACACAAAAAATCTCTATGCTTCATAATACTTGTACAAATGCCCACGTTAATCGAGCACCAGTTCTATAGGAAAAGAGTTCAAAGGAAAGAAACTGACGCATTGTGGGAAGTGTGGTGTTTGTAGCACATTTCGGTGATCATGTTGTTTGCATTGCTCAGCAATCACGGTTAAAACAGGGAATGTTGTAGCTTACTATATATGTAGACTATATTCCCATATTTTCACCAAAACATTTTACTATATCACATGAACACATTAAATCAATAATGGATTCATGTTAACTGGTAGTAATGGGAAAGGTCAGATGGGACAGCATGACTCATTGACATGATGCTACTAATTCCAAATTAGCATTCAAGGCATATTTGGTCACAAGATTGTGAGAAAAATAAATGAACTGAACAATAAACTTTCCAACAACTTTCTCCTGCATTACTCACCTTTCTCTCTGGCCTCTCTCCTCCTCCTTTCCTCCAGATCCAGTTTGCTAACAGGCTGCCTGTGTTGCTGCAGGAACTCGTCATACACCAGCACTGACTCGGGTCCTAGGCGTGGGGGGGCATGGAGGCCCTTATGGCCCCCGCTGCTCTTCAAACTACTGCTCAGGTCTCCATACTGACTGCTCAAGCTCAGAGTCGCCCTCTGCTGATTCAGGAAGGTCTGTGTGGACTTTTCTAGCTCAGCCAAGAAGGTGCTGGGCTCAGAGTAGCCTGTGGGGCGGATGGGCGGGTATTTATCCAGCAGGTCTTTCCTACGAGGCCCGTCATCTACCTTCTCTGAGTTGTAGTGGCGCTCGGGTTTAACAGAAGGCGGAGCAAGCCGGCTGATGTCATAGTGGCCCAGGCCTGGAGGGTCATGCAGTGTGCGCCGTGATTCAGAGGAAGTATCTATAAGTGCGGCGGGGTTCCAAAGGGTGGTCGGAGGTGGAGGAGCATGGTCTCTATGCTGGGGCTTGGGAGAGATGAGAGGGGGTGGAGCTCCCAGATGAGAGTGTGTGTCTCGCTCTCTGGAACTGGGCTCATGATGGTTTGGAACAGGCCTACATGGGCAAAAACAGAGAAGGACCAACTTGTGAAGTCTGCATGGGTTATTGCACCAAAATTTATTTTTATTTTTAAAATATTTACATGAAACTCTATGTATTCGAATAAAAAAGGCTTCATCTGTCAATTATGCACCGAATGCACCGAAATGAAATTCCCAAAATTCAGGAAATATACATTTAAATCCCAAACCCGAAACCTGACAATCTATAAAAATCTTTCATTTAAAATAAAGTTATTGAACCCCTTACAGTATGTAGCCAATGAAACCATCCCCAATAACACAGAAAGGTTTTTAATCCAAGGCAATGGCTGTGAAAATGTAACTGTTGGACCATTTAAGGTGAAACTAAATATTCTGGTAAACACCTGACTTGAGCTTCATAGAAAGTGAACAGAACAGTGTTTTTTAATAGCAATTTATTTTTTCCTTCACTATTAAAAAACTTGTGAGTCTATTTAATTTCTGAGTGTTTAAAAATCTCAAGGACAACGCTAACGTCAATGGATTCTGTTCTAATTGGCTGCCTTGTATCATGCTTCATTCAGAAGGCAATCCAGTCTGAAACACTTCATCGTGAACATGTGGGACTAAACCTCAGTAGGCTGAATTGGTATAAATCCATTGATTTTGCGAGATTAAAAAAAACCCCCAAAACAACAAAAATCAAATATTTCTTAGTTTTTTTGGAATAAATGGCAAATCTAGAGACTTTAACAATATTATTGTGCAACATCAAACACCTATTTCAAAAAAGCAAACTTTGATATCCCATGCCCTTTAATTAGATGGCCCTGCGCTTTCTTTTCTCCAGCACACACACATACTGGCAAAGCAGAGAAATGGGAGGCTAATCATGGGGTGGTTGGGGCTTTGTGGGTAGAGAGGGGATTTGCTGGGCTCAGACCACACAGTGCTATGATTCTCAGCTCCAGCTGTAGGCCTTTGAAGTGTGTGCTCATCTCCCACTGCAGGGACCGCTATTAGAACAGGACATTCTCCTTCTGACAGGAGAGAGACTTCTCTCCTGCAAAAACAGACCGAGGGCTAGGATGCTCAGAATCTATCAAACTGTATTAGAAATAGATCTGAAACCGCATACACCTTTATCTTTTATTCTCTTTTGCCCCTCTCTTCCATTTGTGTGTAAGTGAGAGAGAGAGAGAGAGTGAGAAAGAGAGAGAGAAAGAAAGAAAGAAAGAAAGAGAAAACTGGCTCATTAAAACTCTCTCCAACCTTCAAATAAGCTAATCTGATCTGAGCGTTTTCCCCTCTGGCCCAGCTGGCTATCAGACATCTGTAGGCCCACAGGCAGGGACAACAGGAACACTGTAATTATCAGTCAGGATCACGATCTCACACACTCACACTCACACTGCTCCAAAGCCTTTATTAGAGTTGACCTCTCTAATGCAACAAAAGCCAAGGCCACAAAGCTCATATTACACAGGCAGCAAAGGTCGGTAGAAACAAGACAGAGAGACTTCGATGTGAATCAGCACTTAGGGGTTCGCTGACCACTAGTGAGCTCCAAGCCTCACTAGGTGAGATAACTATTAGTGATTTGAATATGTTCCACAAATTCATAATTGCTATTTCCTACTTAACAAAATCAGTCCTCTAGGAATTACAAAAGGCTTTATGCCCAAAATGACAGCACAGTCAGTTCACAATCAAACTGAAATAAAAAAAGAGTATCTCTCATCCTATCGCATCCTGAGAGCACACACTTCAAACAGCTTTCCTGCAGTGAGCCGAAGAGTAAAGGTGTCTACGAGGAGAGTGCTGCAGACTTCCCAGTTAAACAACAGTACTCAGTGTCCCCCAGTCACATCACAGCAGCTGATTTAAGGCACAGAGGGAACATCACACATGGGGTAGTGCTTCCACACTCACTCACACCAGTAAAAGTCTCAAGAGAAGGAATTATCTGCAGGCATTTATGAGAGCTGCATAGTAAATGATGAGAAATGAAGTAAGCCAGACATCATGATAAATTACGTTATAGCATATTTTAGGCCAGCCAGAATTCTGATCAACTGCATGTTTAAATGTAGTTCCCAAATTTCAGGTTTGGGAAATAAAATCTTTGTTGTTTAATTAGATATAGCAATGTGGAACACAAATAAGCTCAAGAAAAACGATGCATTGTGCATGAAAATGTCTCCAAATATAGTGGGTTTTTTTCTTTATTTGCCAGCTGAATGTATGATATACTGTGCCAAACTACTGTTAGAGTAAGGTTAACACCCATACCTATGTCCTTCTGTCCGTAGCTCAGTTCCTTCGTTTGGCCTGCCTATGTCTAGATGTTGTTCTAAAACCTGCTGTCGGAACTCCGACACCTGGTACTGTCTGTCCTCTTTCTCTTGCCGTAGCTTCTTCTGCCGGGCCAGCCAACGCTCTTCTTCATTGTTGCGTTGCAGTGCCAAGGCAGAAGTCAGGACACCAGGTCCCGGTCCTCCAGGGCCGAGGTACATATTGTGAGCGGAGACCAGTGTGGGCACAGGGTGGTGGGCAGAGCTTAGGGAAGGGTGCAGGCCTGGCTGGATTGGTTTAGGAGCAGCGAGGACAGGCTCTTTGGTTTTATCTAGACATGGAAACAATAATGAGCTTCAAGGAGGATGCAAAAAAGCATATGAGCTACAAAACAATAATATGTTTTTAATTAACAGTTGCTTCTGTAACAGATGTTCCAAACTTTTTAAATTAAGGCGTGGATCCAGATTCCTGTAAAGTTGATTTGCCTATTGTGAGAAATTCTGTATATCCCTATCAGTGTTTTCAAGGTCCATCTAGGAATAATGTTAAATTAAATGTCCATATAATGACAAACAAATCCAAATTAGCATCAGATGTTTATGTGCAATTTCCTTCTATCAAATAAATATATATAAACAAATCAAACAAACTATGTAAATTAACTGTGTTTTGTTTTAAACAGCACTACGGAGAACTACTGAGTGAAGGGGCTTTTGCTGTTGCTTTGGACCAAACATGGCTGAGCTGCTCGAGACCGTGTAGGTGTGGAGCAGCCAGACGAGGGCATGTCTTACCGGCTCTATTGGGTGTAAGTCTTTCTCCAGCCCTCACTCTGTCTTCTGTCTGGCCCCTCAGTGCATGCAGCTCAGCCAAATAGTGACCTTCCATGGCCTTAGACACCTGGAGCTCCTTCTCACGCAGTGCTCGCTCCTTCTGTCTTTCTAGCTCCCTTTCTCTCTCCCTCTCCCGTTCTCTCTCCTTCTCTCTCTCCCTCTCCCGCTCCCTCTCTCTTTCCCGCTCCCTTTCCAGCTCTTTTTCTCTCTCCCTTTCTCGCTCCCTCTCCCTTTCTCGCTCTTTCTCTCGTTCAGCCTCCCGCTCTCGTTCCTTTTCACGCTCACGCTCCCTCTCTCGCTCCCTCTCTCTCTGACGGAGCTCATCCTCCATCTGGAGCCTGTAAGGAGGAAACACACAAAAAAGAGAAACTGAGGAACGGCTTTATTGATCATTTGAAACACACGCGGCTTCTATGCATTAAAGTGTGTGGGTTTGTCTCCATATAGATATGATATAAGATGAGTTGTGGTTGTGCATATACCTTTCAGAAAGCCGTTCAGACTGTAGGCTTGACAGTGAAGCATGACTCAGATCGCCAGGATAACGGACTCCTGGGAGGTGCATATGCACAGCAGAATGATGCAAGGGGGGCAGAGCACCCCCTGCAGGCAAGGGGTAAAATGGAGACCTCAGAGCCGAAAGACAGAAAGGGTCATCCATCCTGAGAGGAAGAAACGCAATTGGATTTCAGTGTTTTAACTTTCCTAACCTGTGCCCTCATCAATACTGTCAGATCTCGTTATTTAGCTGTGAGATAGACTTTTTGCCTTTGAAGTTGTAAATGTAAATCTCACGGGTTATCACAAGCAATCTCAATAATTCTGGAAATTGCTGGTGCTGTGCAATGTCATCCCAGTATCAGCCAACACTGAGGTCTGCTGTTTATTTAGATTGCACATTCTAGTTTTATTGGCCAATACGGCCTTCTCAATTTAGCAGTGTTTTGATTTTGAACATTTACACAGGTTATCAAAATGTGAGCTCAGGAAATTCGAAAAGCCCCCAGACACAACAGAAATCATTCCCAAATGGAGCAAATAATTTAAAGCAAAAACTGCGAGAACAATATTAGTTGTTGTTCTATACTGTAAAAGCAATGGGTTAACCCAGAGTTTCTGGTGCTGTATTACCTGTAAGGGGAGAAGGATGGGTGGGGCAAGTAACCAGGATGGTAGTAGGCTGCTGCAGCTGCAGCAGTAGCTGGGTCCAGCCCGAGCGGCAAGGACGGCATACGCAGCTCATCCGCTGTGGCATAGGGCCGAAAACCGCGCAAGTATTCTTCTGGCACACCAGCAGGGGGCACTGCATGAGGCATCTGCCTGGGCAAGCTATTACACACAAAAAGAGACATAGAAGAGCTTACAATGGGGTCATATTTTATCTGTTGTCACTTTAGACAAATTATGGATCATATTGAAATAATATTTTACAGGTTGAAATGAACATGAGCTTTATACGTAAGACATGAAAGAAAGACTAAATGTGATTGTGTCCATCTGAGAGAAACTGGTATTAGACAGACAATAAGTGGGTGATGTGAGAAGGGTGTTCAATTAAGCTTTTAATAGCTGGAGAGAGTGCCCAGATAAGCAAAGTGAGTTTGGGAATATGTGGAGGTGTTAAACTGATACTTATATTGAGATGGGTAAGTCAGGTATTTGACTAGTTATTTAATAAAGCAGTTTTATTTAAATCATTGACTACTTTGTAAATAACTTGCCTAGTACAAAATTACTTCATTATTAATTTTTCTGGAAAACTGCATATAATGTTGGTGCTATTGGACATACTATTACACTAGTGAGTGCAGCCATTACATGGGGGACAAAAACAACAGATTTCAGTCAGCTGTGTGAACTTTTCTAATACAGCCATACTCACTTAATGGGCTGAAAGCGTGAGTCCTGCATCACAGATCCTGGGGGCAGTCCAAATGCGTATGGGTTTCCTATTAGATGAGCTGGCACTGAGGGTCCGCCTTTCTCCTGAGTCGGAACTGCCTCAGGCCCCAGTCGGTCCCTGCCGACCCCACGAGGGCCCGACTCTGACTGTGGGGGAGGAGAGTGAGAGAAAGTAAGAGTTTGTTAGTGTTGTGGAGATACTGGGAATGACACGGTTGTCTGATTAGATTTGGGCTCGCAGCAAGTA
>JBBMFX010000017.1:6664605-6677359 GCA_037832545.1 Rhabdalestes septentrionalis
GAGAGAGGGAGAGAGAGAGAGAGAGAGAGAGAGAGAGAGAGAGAGAGAGAGAAAGCAAGTGAGAGAGATCATCCTGAGGAAATGTGGAAAAAACAGTTTGCAGGAAAGCCGTGTGTGTGTGTATGTGTGTATGAATGATATATAGCTGGTGGTGGTACATTTCTCCAGGCTCATCTGTGGACACATGCTGGAAGTACAGCGGCCCGTGGGTCCGACCTGGCAGTGTGCTCCATTTAATGAACTACAGTCGTCTCCAAAAAGAGCTCATTAACTTATTCTCACTCATGAGGAAAGCTGCAGAGGATCATGGGCAACACTGTTTGATGCACTCAGGCCTCCCCCTCATGGTGAACACCAGCATCAGCAGCAGGGATGAGACCCTTTAACATCGGTGGAAATGAAAAGGAATGCACAAGAGGCATCCAAGCTATGGCACCCTGATCCACACATAAACAAACAAGCAGAACAAGTAGGCAGTCACACTGTCTCTCTCTCTCCCATATACACACACACACACACACACACAAACACTCAAGTACACACCATATGACATTCAGCTGATCTGGCATCTGGTTGTGGCACTTTGGGTTGCTTGTAATGAAGGCTTTTCCTGCTCTTAGCCATCTGACGGTGTGTGTGGGTGTGGGTGTGTACTTGTGTGAATGTCAGTGCTTGCATGCATGAGTGTGAGTGTGTTTTTCAACAAGGCATCAAAAAATCTGCGTGTGATAACTTAAAAGTACACTAAGTATTTTTAAGTCGTATGTACTGGGCAGCATATAAATATAAAGAGTGTGTGTGTGTGTGTGTGTGTGTATGAAATCTATATATATATATATATACACACATGTACATATACATACACACATATATATATATATATACATATATATATATATACACACACACCCACACACACAGGCTGTAATAACGTAAGAATTTACATATACACGTATATTTACATATGTACATAATCACACACACCACGCACACACACACACACACACACATCTACACTGGAAACATACTCTTGCATTATTAAACACTTTTCTTTTTTTTTACTGCAAATTAACTCAATTTAAATATACTTAGACCATTTCCACTGGGACAATCTTTCTAAAAGGTTTACACAGTATTAAGGGCAAAAGTTGAGTCAAGAGTTATGAGGTTCAATTCATTGTCAACATGAAAACATCATGATGAAAAGATCTTGATATTCAATTTTAGCAACATTGCCTTGCACTAGTGACCCCCTGTGGGACAGTCTCCTGGGGTGGGGGGCAAACTATGCTGGCTCCAGAGCAGTGCTGCAGAGTGATAGGACACAGAACTGAAAGTGCTGGCATTCCTGCTGAATTAGCTGTAATTGATATACAAGACTAGCTGCCTCAGGTTTAGACACAAACACACACACACACACACACACACACACACACAATCATGTTGTCCTGCGGCTGCTGTAAGGTCTCTAGACTACAATGCAGAGAAAGGGCCAGAAAAAGACTCCCGCTAAACGCACAAAACACAAACACACACCGCACGTAAACGCACAAAACACAAACACACACCGCACGTATACACTTCCTGCCAAAAGCTTTGTGAACTCAGCTGTGTGTTCTGTGAAACTAGAGGGCGATAAGACAGTGTTTTGGTGAGTGTGTCACAGTGTGTGTGTGTGTGTGTGTGTGTCTCTTATCTCCGACTGCAGTGTTGCTTGTGCTACATTTGTTTAGCCACTGCTTATCAGCTCCAGAGGGATTAGACCGAGCAACTGTCAAACAGTGTTGTTGCGTTTCTTAATGCCCTCATTCAGGGCCTGGCCTGTGTGTGTGTGTTGCTGCAGTATAAAGCTCAGTGAGGGGCACTGGAGCTCTCCATCTCCACACGCCCACAACAGCCCACTTAGCCCACTCAGACCAGCCCTTCACACCCACAGATAGGAAACCCAGCTCTCCCCTAGGCTCTACAGAACCAGAAAACACACTAGGATGGGCCTGAAATGATGCAACAGAACATGGGTTACTTGCCAAGTTAATGCCGTATTCTTCTGGCCTTCAAACCAAAACCACCACCACCAAAACAAACCTCATTGCATGAACAGCTGTTTATATCCACATTCGGCTAGTAGCTAATTAATATTTTTTATAATGGATGAATCCATCAACCATTTTTCAGCTAAATGACTAATTAGGCCTTCTGCAGTTTCCTCGCACTTTACCCCATCACAGCACCGCCATCACTCAAAACGCTTTTCTGTCAAGGCACAATGTATTCATTTATTCTTATTACTCATCAGAACTAGCTGCAAGCAATAATTATTTCACTAAACTAACATCTATCTACGCAATATTTATCAAAGGTTTAGACCTTCTATAGATACTCTGCCCCACCCTTGCTCCATCCTATTCATCTTCCTTCATCAGATGTGCAACAAGCTGCTTTATTTTTTGTACACAACAAAACAAGTGGCCAGAATCTGTATCATATGTGCAAAATGGAACATCTTTTTGCAGTCTTTTTGGATCATTTCTAAAGTCACTTTGGATCATTTCTAAATTCAATAACATTTATTTTTTGTGTATTTCTATGCTTTTATTTGACATTGATTTACACTTTATATTTTATATTGTTCTTATCTCCCTATCCTTGTGACCGTGCATTAATAACATCAGCAATTTCCTTTAGAAATCAATAACGTTTTCTTATTCTGGAAACTCGGGTACTATTTTCCACCCATGTAAAAAATGTCAAATGATTTTGTTCCAACCGAAACTATACGAACACAATGCATTACATTAAGAGGTGCTGCTACTTCATCAGTTTTTTCAACATGCACAGCTGATCTCCAGCATAACAAGGGGAATCTGATGGCCGTTAAAAGGGCCTTATTCCAGGTCCTGGCTGCTGAACGCTCCTGCATGTTCAGGCCTATCTGGTGTCAGGGATAAGATCAGCACAGGCATTTCACTGCAGCTGTTTACCATTCCACCAGGCCATTTGCATATTCCACCCAGCCTCGTATTTGACTGTGGAGGGTAGGCAAATCAGAGCCGCTCTCCAGTGCTGCCTGTCTGCGTGAAATCGGGATCAAACCATGTGTAACTGACGACCGTGCGAATGTGTGTGCTGCACTGCATGACTGTCACCGGACTGGCGGCGGAAGAGCTCCCTCAGCCTGTCTTTCCTGTTTGTACCCACACATACAGTGCGGTTGACACTGCTGTGCATCTGGAGAAGCCTGCTGATGCAGAGTATCAACAAAACACCAACCCCCAGAGGGCACCACCGCGTACTAACGCTTGGACGGACACACACTTATTCACAGAACAGGACCAAACGTGGGGGGAGGGGAATCTGTGTGTCTGTATTTGTGGTGTGGATGAAGGAGGAGGGGTCCTGCCAGCCAACATCATCACACTTTTCATTTGGCCAAGGACGAATGGCGTTCATGAGGTCCGTTCTTGCCAAATGTGGTGCCTGAGTTTTGTGCGAATGTTCAAAAGCAAAAATGAGGAAGTTCGATGCTGAATAATATACAGCTCTGTCCAGTGGTGACTAAAAAGAGAAAAATGATTAAGGCGGTAGTTTCCACGAAGAGATATTGCTCATAACCAATTTTATTACACTACTTCTGGAAAGCACAGGAAGCATTAGGAATGTACCTACCCATGCTGTTGCCCAAACTGGTTTTTCCAGAATATTGGTAAAATCTTGAGAAATACGACACAAATACACATTTAGAGTGTGGTTCACATTCTGAACAATATTTGTTTTGTACGCATGTGAAGGATCATTGTAACAAGGTTAAGTGCAAGCAAACATGCCAAATTTCTTGCTAACAAGTTTCCAACAAGTTCAATGAGGTTTTGCCAAAGATCTAAGAAGCTTTTGGCTATTGTCCATTCAGTTCCAGGCCCTGCTCTCTCTCTCAATGATACTGAAGAGGAAGAGAGTGGTGGAGAGGGTGATAAAGAAGAGGTGCGGTGATGGGTACTAAAGGGTTTTACTCTCTGTAACGGCCGTGTGCAGACAGGTGGATTTACACAGCATTTACACAGCTGCCCTGCCACTTCCTGTTTATCTCTGCTTCAAACAGGCATCAGTCAACAGTCAAGATGACCCCAATATAGATGCCTAGAACAAAAGCAAAAGCATCAGAGAAACACCACAAAATCTGTCACAATAGGGGCAAAAAAAGAGAGAAATGCTTGGCGAGAAAACACCCTCCAGACACCAGGTTCACCAACAGACCACACTTCTCTCACCAAGCCCACACTGAGACCAGATCATCCAGGCACCAACTGCAGCTCTCTACACTTTCACACAGGCCGCCACAGAGACAGGACTCAAAGGGTAGTCAAATACAGTCTTGTTGAAGGCAAATGCACCATTTGAACACATGCAAACTCCCGGGGCGTGCAAGAACCAGCTCTAATGTGAGGCTTTTCAAGCATTTGTTTGCGATAAGAACATGCAAAATTGGGTCACCTTTTTCTTTAGGCAGCGAACGTAAACACCAGAGATTACAGAGGCAGGCTTAATTACTCTTAGAAAATCCACAGCTGCCTTTTCCAGCTGACAAACTGTCACCACATGAAGGCCAGTTCAGGCGTGCAGCAGTGGTGAGGGCCAGCCTTGTGACAAAGCCAAACAATGAATATTTATGGTTTGCTGGAAGATGTGGGCTGTGGAGATTATAAAAAAAGAAAGAAGGAAAGAAAGAAAAAAAGAAAGAAAGAAAGTAAGAATGAAAGAAAGAATGAAAGATAAAAGATATCCTTCCTCCATCCTTCTGAAACAAATCTGATCAGAATGTGTGTTTAAGGAACATGAACTCAAACCAATTAGCCTATTGTCTTTTGTTTATGCATTATTTTTCTATTTAGTGTCAAGCTCAGTCATTATGTCCATTTTAGACTAGTACAGAATGAGAAACAGCCTGAACAAAAACTAGCTAAACCTCTACTCTGAGTCAGGAAAACTTTATTTTGCCAAATTAGTGACAGAATCTGTGGTAATTTCACTCCAGTTTTAGCTCATAAACCTTATTCTAAAGCAGACTTGAGTCAGAACCTCGTTTACAAGCCAGCAGTGAGTGTCCCAGTGCCAGGAACAACGCAACAGGGGAGAAGTGTGTGGGGATGGTACCTCAGTGGTGCCACTAGCACTCCAGGGATTCGAACCCATGTCACAAGGGCAACTCCCTAACTACCATACAGTGAGTATGGATGAATACAGTATTGTGACATGTATTGTATTCTAGCACACCAGGGAGACTGGAGGGATGAGGATAAAGAGAGATGTCCCCCAGGCTCGAGTAGAGACACCAGCTGGAGCCAGTTCATTTCACCACAGTAAGTGGTGACAAGCTAACCAAAAAGTGTCCAAAACCAGTCAAGAGAGAACCCTTTCCTTCACGTCAGAGGCGAAGGGAGGAATGACTGTAGCCTGAAGCAGAGCAAAGAGAGGCGGGGGGTGTTCCGAGCGACCCCCCTCTGAGACGTTCACTAGGAAAGGGAAACTGATTTAGAGGCGGCGTGCTAGCCAGCTTGCCCACCTCCAGCATATATATAAGAAATAAGTTATTATTAGTCCATCTCACTGGGTGTTTTTAACAAGATAGGCTCACTTTGTTCAGATATCATCTCTCGGATAACGAGGGAGACGATACCAGAGCTGAGGCTGCACTTTCCGAGTAGGGGAGACTCTGCAAAAGACTGACTGACTGTAAATGGCACAGTGAACCCGTTACTAATGTAACCTGGGGTGGCAGCAAACCGAGAACCTGGAGAGAGACTGGCACGGGGGCGTTTTCGGTATTCGCTGTCCTACAGCCACTCAAATATAACATTTTTTCGGGATGTACAAGAATAATGAAACACAGCACACGAATGATCAACATTGACTGGATTTAACCTCGTATTCGCAACTTGTGTTTGGAGACTGAATGTCTAATGTGAAACATTGGAGAACATCATTCGGTTTTTACCGATTTCCCTGCCTTTTCCTTATTCTATTAAGGAAACATCGTTTCTCTCTCATACTCTCTTTTGCTCGACTCTATTTCACGCTCTCACTCTCTCTATGTATTCTGTCTGTTCGTCTCTCTCTCCCTCTCTTTATGTACCTATTCTTCCTCTCTCTCTCTCTCTCTCTCTCTCTCTCTCTCTCTCAGACACCGTTGTAGTAAAATCTCACCGTCAGACGGAGTGGTAATCCCTGTTTTCTCGTTTATAAATTCCTGTGAACGTAAACGCGGAGCTCCATCGTATCTCTCTCGGTGTCGTGTCCGTGAGCTCTGACTCTGTTGACTCGGAGTAGGAGCTCCGAGTCGACGCCGGCTGCCTGTCCCGCTGAGAGGAGGAGCTTCCTGCCCCTCGAGGGGTGGGGGTGGGGGGTAGAAGAGGAGGGGCAGGAGGGGTGGGGGAGGGGGAGGTAGCGGGCGTGAGGCAAAAGCACCTGCTCGAATGTCCCGCCCTCATAGGGGCCGGACAGCACATTGTTACTGAACCACGAGGAGTTAGCACGGCTTTAGATTCCTAGGATGACCCTGATTAGGTTTGGGAGGCTTTGCCAAAATAAATAACAAATAAAGAAATAATAATAATAAAATCAAAACGCAATAAAGACAAAATGATCTAGCGCTCTATAACCGAGTTTCTTCTAAATTTAGCACTTCCATTTTCCAGTCTCTCTTTATTCCTCAGAATCTAACAAACAAGAAAATGTGCATAACCCCATATCTGATCATTGCTGCTATTACTATTAATAGCAGCAATGATAAGAACAGAGACATGTGCCTGTCTGAGTTATAACGAGAGACTCTGCGTAATAAAGAGAGACTGGATAATGTATGTGGTAACATTTTGGTCACATAAACTCACAAAATGTTATAAAGGGCAGCTGTAAAACTGATTAAAATCAGAATTTAAAATAAATGCATTGATCCCAGATGTACATACTGAAAAGACACAGTCAATGTAAAATATAGCATAAGTAAAATAGAACTCCCCAGAAAATACCCTGTTGTAAATACACTACCATGCACACAGAACGTTGTGTTTCGTAAGAGAAGTGGATATAAATACTATAAATAAATAACTATAAATAAAAAAATAAATACAAGGTGATACAGTGATTCGTGCAAAGAAAATCAATCATGTTGCATATGCCAACGCACATTCCCTGAAGCAGCCACCAGGGGCCAGCCATCCACCAAGTGCAGGCTGCTGCTCCTCACCGCCTGGCCTGCTCCAGCCCTCACTCCCTATCAATGGCTTTATTGTGGACAAGCAGTCAATAGGCCAGTGTTTGTTAACATGGACATCACAAAGAGTAAATCACTCCCCTGGGACATGAACTGCACACAAGGCGCCTGGCTTCTGGCACCGGTGCAATGGATCTCTGTGTTCGGTGTGACTGAAACTGTCTATGTGTATTCTTTAATATTCAAATTGGAGGAAATTAATTCTAAACAATTAGATGTGTGTATGGAGGTGGGGTGTGTGGGGGGGGATAAAAGGTCATGAGGGCAGGAAAACACACTCTGGTGTCTCAGCTGATGAGCAGGGATGATGTTTATTATACCCAGAATAGCCACAGAACAAGAAAATAAACTACAGACCATCTCTGTTATGGCATGTATGGATTTCTGGTTCGATAAGGTTGCATTAGAGTGTCATGAATAAATAAGTAAACCAATAAAAACAGGTATTTAATAACTGGCATATGGTGCCTCATTTTAGTGAGCAAGGCTGTTGATCTCTGTTTAACTTCCTCTTGCAGAGTAAGCTGAGGGAGTGTCCTGTTATCTAAAAACAAAACCCCCAGAATGCCAGTTTAACCTAACAGGAACCAGGAATGTAGCCTCTTCTAATGCTACACATGAACTCTGGCTGGGAAAAATGCTTTTAGTCTGTGAGTAATGCTTCCCCTCTGAGTCCTCGACATTTCTCTTTGGCATTTTTGTGTACTTTCCTTCTCCAATTAATCACCCAGCCAGTTCTTCATTGGGCAACTTCGTTGGGGATTACACTGCAGATTTAGCTAGCTGCACAAAAGCTATTTGAAGAGTTAAGTCGAGCGATTTTATGATATTTTAATGACGTAGTGATTCACCACTGAATATTCACTCTAAGTGGATTCTGTAAGGACAATGACATTTTCAGTACCTAGGGAAATATTTGGTCAATTATTTGGACCCAAACAATAAAAAAGATGTGAAATGCACAGTCATGTAAAATAAAAGGAAAGAAAGTTTTTATCGCATACATTTCTCCATATTCAAACAGGATCTCAGAGGCCTAAAGCTGTGAGACGCCCAGTCGGAGTGATAAACCGCAGATAACCTCGCTGCAGGGCTGCGATCAGATGAATTCAGAAGATGCCGGTTTAATTGTTTGCATGTACGACAGTGCGGAGGATGGGCCTCCCCGGCGGGACAGGCTTCATTTTTGGTGTTGGGAGGGTTGGGGGTAGAAATGGAGAAGAAATCAGGACTTAGAGAAATATGTTTTCCTGCTGCACACTTCCCGAGATGCTCCCTGTGTCCAACTTGACCCTCAGTTTTTTGGGATTTTTGCAGGTTAGAGGGCAAAGGAAGCATCTGAGGAACCCCTCCTCTTGTCAAAACATCAGAACCACATCCCCAGTGGGGGATGATGCCCAGTGGAAGCACATGATGGTGTGTGTGTGTGTGTGTATGATGACGGGTTACTCATCCATCTAAAAAGCTAATACTCAACTTTCAGTGACCCCGAGGGAGAGCAGGTAGAGTTGAATACATTATCCTGACAAATGTACAAACACTGTGTGTGTGTGTGTCATTATGGCTTTAATCTTGCTGTCTGCATGCCTTTCTTTTTGAGGCTTTAAGAAGAACCCCCCATCTCTCTCATAGAATCTCTTACTATTTCAAGACGTGAAATGACTCTTGAATTCTTGCTGAAATAGACCACAACATTCTCACTGTCAAAACAAAATCTTGTCTCCCAGAAACAGTAGCCTTACTGAAGAAAGAAAAAGCATACTTCAACGTAATGCACACTGTCAAGCTTAATAAGCATTTCTGGAGCATTTCTATGACTCTATTCATAATTAAATGGTCACACTATATAGTGGTTCAAAAGAATAGACAAGAACAAAAACAAAATGGAGTTACAGGGGTGATAAAATAGCAACCTGATAATCACACAAAGTAACACAAAAACCCATAAAAGTGTGTGTGTTTAGGGCAGTTGCTTGTAATTTACATAGCGTACTAGAGCAAAGTCGGGAACGTCACAGTTTTATTAAACATTCATGCTTTGGTAGTTTCTTGAGAAGATGTTTTTAAAAAAACACACATTTACATTTTATATTCCATGGTGTACAACATTTGGTGGAGTGCAATTACCAGACTCTGTGCAAAGCTGCAGGTGCAATGCTGAATGCCTATGGGACATTTATACCCCTTTTCGTTCATCGTCTAATTTGCCTCTCTCTCTTTTCTCCCTCCTTCCCTCACTCTCTCCCTCCCTCCCTCCCTCCCTCTCCCGCTCCCGAACTGCTCAGTGCTGGCCTTGGGCGTGCTTCTCTTAATTCAATAAAAGGGCTTAAGCTTATGATGAGCTTTTGAAGGATCTCACTGCTGTTAAATTCATTACAATATATCACCCACAGGAGACAGGACCTTGTGGGCATGGAGTGGGCTGTGAATAAATGAATGCATTAATGAATAAATCAAAAACAAAGAGAGATCCTCTGCCTCTGATCCCACCTTGCTGGCCACATAGAGGGGCTCCAGGAGCCTCTTAACCTCTCCGTCAGATCTCCGTCATGACAAAGGTAACAATTTCCTTCATGAATATGTATTAAGGAATTATTATGATCATATTAATAATCGTCATGCTCTGATCTATAAATAAATAACAACATAAAGATTAATGGGCGCGCAATCATAAATGAGTGCAGAAGTAAACATAGCTGCATTTCTATTGGCCAATAATGGGCCTAGTCTTGAAACACTCAACGGCATGTGTGTGTGTGTGTGTGTGTGTGTGTGTGTGCACGGAGACAGGGCATTAGCATCAGCTGCATACTTTATTGGATGTTATTTTAATGAATTATAATCAATAATAATAGATTATAACGGACAGTTATCTCTGTCAATCTGTAGCCGTCCTCGTAATTTATTTTCGTTAAAAACTTATAAACAGGAAACAATAAAACAAAATGTACTTACAAAGGATATATTTAATGTTTTGTTTTCCCCAATATGTTCAGTTCATCAAATAAACAATAACTGAATAGGATTCTGATTGTAGGAAGTTATTTTCTCTGAGAAAGTCAATACAACCTGGAATCTGGCCAAACTTTTGCATATGGCCATATCATTAAAGTCTCTATTAGTCTGTAACATCCTCATACCCTACTATGCAAAACAGTGTGGTTGAGTGCATGGAAACAAGGTAGTTGTAGACATCATAAAATCATAAGGGCAACAGTCCAATATTTTTTGATTGCATACTTTTTTTGAACATTTTTAGATTCAAGTATATCATTAATTATATCCCCATTAGTAGCCCAACATTAATGCTTGTACACATAATAGCTTGTATGAGTACAAAGAGACAGGAGAGCCCTGGTGTAATCAGGGCTGAAACTGAATTGGGGTGCAAATGGATACTGTCAAGAAACAATAAACCCCCATGTGTCTATCCACTCTTTCCTTCTCCTTTGGGTTTTTAGCTGAAATATCTACTTTTAATTTGAATTCCATCAATATCTGAGGCTTACATGAATGATTGCTATTGATGTACAACATGTACCAAAGTCCCCAAAACACAACACGTCATAGGAAGATCGCCACAAGCTGTTTATATTCACAGTTGGCTGCAGCTGATAACCCAAACAGGATTCAATTACCATGGTATCAAATGCTGTCTACAAAATCTAATCATAGTGTAAGATGACAAATAGCTGATAAGGCCTTTTCCATTGCTTAAAACTAGAAAGAAAACCTTCAGAGCCACTACCCCATTCCTTCTGGTTTTTGTCAGTTGAACCACTGATTATCATCCATTATTATATTATCACTTGTAACTGCTTTGGTTCTGATATTCATAACAGCATATATGGCTGCATGGAGACAGGATACTGGCAGGCATGGCAAAAGCATGCAGGCCTCTTATGTTCCTCCTCCTGCTTGCTTTGTCTTTGAGGATCAGAATGCCTCCTTCACCTTTTCTTTTCTCCGCTGCCCTCTGCACACTGAAAAGCTCACAGCTTAGACCACCTCCCTACTTCTCTGCTTTTGTACAGACTACAAGTATCAGGCCTTTCAGGCTCGCTACAGAGAAAAGAGGGGGAAAGAAAAGAGTGT
This sequence comes from Rhabdalestes septentrionalis, assembly GCA_037832545.1. NCBI lineage: Eukaryota > Metazoa > Chordata > Actinopteri > Characiformes > Alestidae > Rhabdalestes > Rhabdalestes septentrionalis. The sequence goes on from JBBMFX010000017.1 coordinate 6,675,968, forward strand.
CGGCCCCCGAGAGGCCCCGGAGCCCCTCCCAGAGTCGGTGGTCAAATATGAAATAAAAGTCAGTTGAACTGTACACTGCCTCCACAGCCCTGTGCAAAATACAGAATCCATTCTTAATTGAAACTGATAAGAGTGCTTATAGTGGGTGGTGAGTGGGGTTTGGGAGTAGCTTTGTCCGTCAAGTGCTCTGCTTCACCATCCCACCAGCCAGGCAGTGCAGACTCGGTCCCCAGACTGGGTTAATCCTCTGAGGGCCCCAGAGACGGTGAAAAAAAAAAGAAAAGGGCCACCATTCTCACGGGCCCCTGGGGGCTTCTGTTTCCTGCCTTAGGGTAGTGTTACTACATTAGCACCAGGGTGGGAAATATGGGCAATTAAGATGCAAAGGAAATGCAAAGCTGGAAGAGGGCTTTACGTGTGTGTGTGTGTGTGTGTGTGTGTGTGTGTGTGTGTGTGTGTGTGTGTGTGTAGAGGGGGGTGTGCGTGTAATGCAGCTATAAAATGCTTTGAACGTCTACCATTTTTTTTACTTTTGTAAATGACTTCTGATTTGATTGCCTCACACCAAGACATTATAAAAACATTTTTACCTTCTATTATAAGGTTACCATTTCAGAGATTTTACCTTTTACAACAGCAATGTTATGTAATACTAATTGTTAAACTAAATGGATATTATGGTGACTTTTGTCATGTAATAAGATAAGCAGATTTTTTCATACAGTGGTTAACTCATCAGGAGTGCATGAAACATAACACTCAAAGGGACAATAAACTGTGTTTAGCGTTTGCTTAGCAATCTTCTGGCAATGTTTTAGCACAAGGAATTTACTTCAGGCTAATAATCTATTAGTCAGACCCCCTATAGTACTTGTTTTCCTTGTGATATATTAGCCTGTCAACATGGTTGAGCATCAAACATGAGCAAAGTAGATATGGAAAGAGAGCGGGTGGCTGATTTATGGCTGCATAGTGAAAACGAATCTTGCTATTGTCAGACAGCCCTGTTGAAAGGGATAAATGATAAGAAAGCTGGACGGATGCATGTTTGTGTGTGTGGGGGGTAGTGCTCTGCATTTTTTGCATGCTTTGGATATGGCCTTTCAAATGAATATACTGTTGCTCACATGCTCTTCAGCAGCCCCATGAGCTCTTCTGTGTAGAGGGCAACTACAATTAAGACATCATGAGAATAGAGGGATGCTAGTGACATACTTCAAAGCCTCAGGAGGATTGGTGGGAGCAAGGCTGGGTGTTATAATAGAAAGCAATGGTGTTCATCTGTGTGCTTTTATCTTGTGCAGGATTCTGTGTGTGTGTGTGTGTGTGTGTTTGTGTGTATATGCGTGTGTGTGTGTGTGTGTGTGTGTGTTTGTGTGTGTATTTGTGTGT
>JBBMFX010000017.1:6707460-6725075 GCA_037832545.1 Rhabdalestes septentrionalis
AGAGGGAGAGAGAGAGAGAGAGAGAGGCAGGGAGTGAGGGAGGGAGTGAGGGAGGGAGGGAGGGAGTGAGAAGAGAGGGAGCCGTTCCACTCCTGATTCTTCACGCAAGAATCATTATCAGGAGATTGAAATCGTGCTTGAGTGACAGTTGATTGGTCAGGGCTGGTGGGTGGGGGCTGGAAAGAGGGAATGGGTTGGCATGACTGGGCATCAGGGTAATATCTGCTCACGTGCCCAGTGTCGTGCCCATCATGACTTTAAAGCACCGAAACACAGTGTATATGAACACACACACACACACACACACACAGAAGCAGCATACTCGGCTGACTGAGCAAGGGCTCACACACACAGATAGCACTTCAAGGGCAACGTGACAATGGAGTACGGATGTATGCGAGAAACGTGAACACAAAAGACACACGCCACCTCCCAAAGAGAGGAAAGAGTGAAGAGCAAGACAGAGAGGGAGAGAAGAATGAGAGCGTGAGAAAGGGAGAGAGAAAAAAGAGTAGGAGAAGGAGAGAAACAGACAGAGAGAGAGATAATAGAGAGAGATGAGACAGAGAACATGAGAAGGAGTAGGGGTTAGCAGGAGAGAAAATGAGAAAGAAGTGGAGACAAATCAAGAGAAAAAGGAAAGAAAAGAGGGAGAAGATGACAGAGTAAAACAAGGAGAACGAGAGAGAGAAGGGGGAGAGATGAGATATCAAATAGAGAGAGAAAAAGAAAGAGAGATGGAGAGACAGATACAGAGAGAGGAAGAGGGTGAGAGCAGAGTCCCCACTCTTTTTTTTTCTCCCTTTCTCTCACTTCCATTTTGCCGCTTTGGGTCTTCTCTGTTTGCGCACACACTGCCAACACACACACACACACACACACACACACACACACAGGCCCTGTGAAGCAGCAGGGGTTGGGAGTTAACTATCTGTTGGGGGTTGCAGTGCAGAAAGAAAAGCAGCAGGAGGAATAGGAGAAGAGGGGTGATGAAGAGGGAAAAAAGGGGTGAGGAAAGAGAAGGATGCAGAGATGGAGGAATATGTCTCATGAAGAGGGACAGAACAGGACAGAGGGATGGAAGAGGAGAAGACAAAAAGAGGTAGAGATTGGAAGAGAGCAGGAGAGTTAGATAGAAGGATGGGGAGAAAGAGAATAGAGGAGGGAACAGAAGAGTAGAGGTTTTTGGTCCATCGCTACAAAACATCACTTGCACGGCTAGAAAAACAAACCCCTTTCTCTCTCTCACTCTATCACTCTTTTTCTCATTATCTCCATGACTCCCTCACTCAATCACTCTCGCTCACCCTATCGCCTTCTCTCTCTCACTCTATCACTCGTTTCTCCTCCCTTTCCCCATCAGAGCTTCACACATTCAGCTACGTGCGTCAGGCTTGGTGACATCACAGTCACACTGGGAGAGGCATGCTTACAGGCAAATAGGCCAGATAAACACTGATCAGCATGAGAGAGAGAGAGAGAAAGATAGAAAGAGAGAGAGGTGGGGGGAGAGTGAGAAAGAGAGAGGGGGGCAGAGACAGATGGAGCGAGTGAGAGAGAAGTGGTACAATCCTGCTGAGGAACACTTATAGTCAGATCAACTCAGAAAGGAGAATGTTCTGGCTTACTTAGAGGACTCTCTTCTCTCTTTCCCTCTCACACACACACACAAAGCTCAGTGAGCCAGGTGCTGAAGAGTGTCACACCCTGTTAAATGGGTTTGGTGTTGTGTGATCCCTCCGGGCGGCTTCAGCCACCTCCACAGAGCGTAAAGAAGAGAGACCGAGCTAAAAATACGGACTCCAGGCTGGCTCCAACACCACAAAACTGACAAAACACACCTCTAAATATACCCACAACACACACAAAGAAATAGGGCTGCAACAATTAGTCAACAAAGTCTATTAGTCATCGTATCGAGAAAAAGGTCACCTCGCCTGTTACTTTAAAACAAAAGAACTCGGCAGTGCTTTACAGTCATATAATACATGTGATCATTCAATCAGATTACAAAAAGAAGATGGCAAACCTGAGCAAAATTACTTCAATTGTCTCATAGAGAAAAGATACAATATTCCTGAGGAAGCAGCAGAGGACATACAGTATAATCTTCAATTTTTGATCAAAGGATAGACTGATGGATTACAGAATAAATCCTTTGTTGCACTCCAAACTAATAAACTCAGTTGACTTCTATAGAGATATAATAATGCCTATTAGACGAAACCATATTTTGCTTACAAAACATTTGCGAGGTTTGGAAGCTTTATAGACCAATGGCAAAAATGCCATTTGACCTAATGTTTAATGCCTATTTAGCAGTCACTATTCATTTTTGTTCTTCAGAAATGTTGAATATGTTTTTCTGAAAATCCATATGACTTACAAAACTAAATTGTTTTTCTCTCTTCTTATGCGATCGAGAAGGTCAGCGTTTATTAATCGTAACTAAATTAATTGCAATTGACTAGTTTACTAGTGTTCAATGACAAAGATAGAAGCATTGATACTTCAGTTAATATAAGGCTGACCATTCTTGATCTAGAAACAGCCCAAGGCCTGACTAATAGGCTGTGTGCCTGGATACCACAGAAACAGATATAACTGCAGAGTTAGCTGCAATCCAGACAGGAGAATCAGGAATCGACTGCTTTACCCTGCCAGCCGGAGGCAGTAGTGGCCCCTGTGGATATGTGTAATGAGTCAGACAGTGATTCAAAGGCCTTAAAAAGACCCCGGAGAGGGGTACTTGTGTCTGAGACACACACACACACACACACACACACACACACACACACGTACTGTCTGATCAAGGAGGTAGAGCGTGGAATTCATCAAACATGAGAGGATGTGAATGAGGACAGTGAGAGAGAGAGAGCAAGAGAGAGAGCTAAGGAGAGAGAAAATGAGATAAGGAGAGAGGGAGAAATTTTGGAGAGAAGGACATAGAGAAAGAGTGAATGAGTGAGGTAAGGAGATGGAAGGAGAGATGGGGAGAGAGGGGGTGATGGGAGCAGGGCAGGAACGAGAGGGAGAGTGTAAGGAGGAAAGCAAGAGGGAGATGGAGAGATGAAAGGCAAGGGTGGAGGAGAGCAGGAAAGTGGGAAAAAGGGAAGCTGGAATAAGATTAAGTGTGGCTAAAAGCTCAAATATAAAAAGAGTACAGGAAGGTAAAGATGCATAAGGCATTACAAGAAGTGGGAAAGGACACAAACACACACACACACAAGATGCTTATAAAGCAAAATAAACGTACAGTCAGGTAGGGGGATCTGTGTGTACATCTGGTCACTGTGGTCCAGGTGAACACAGACCTATAACATTTCTCTCTCTCTCTCTGCTCTGGGGGTGGCCAGGAGTAAATCTTGCTCCATATGCTAATTGTGGTAGGGCTCAAAGAATTAATTTGCAAACGTGTCATTAAGCATCAGAGGCAACGAAGTGAGTGTGGTAATTAGGAGAGCGGCGCCCGGCGGACGCTCTGCCCCGCTGACCCAGGCAAGCTGTTCCCGCATGTAGCAGAGCAAGAGGGGAGAGGACCACAGCCGCCAGGTCTGAGAGAGGAGGAGACAGGAGACTCCCTCGCCCTGCACCAGACCAACGCCTCCCCAAACAGAGCTTAGACAGAAAACAAAGCTAAGCAAACTGGTCCAAAGAACTGATCAAAAACGCTTGACTCCCAGGCTTATTCCATTCTATGATGTATTATTTGGTAATTAAACAATGCAAATCAATTAAACCTAAGTATAAGAATGAGGAATGAGAGCCTGGACCACCTGAACATTTAATGTAATAAGATAAAACAATAGATAACACTATACTCACTGTTGTCACAGCCTTGCACCACATGCCCCGCCATTCAGCAGACACAAGGCTACCTAGTCATTTCTTCTACGTTTTGTGTTCATGTTAGAAGGAATGGTGATTCACTTTTAATAGAAATCAACTTTTTCAAAGCAATTTTGAAGTTAACCATTGAATCTGACAGTATTGAATGTAAAAAAAAATGTAAACGTGATGCATTCCATTTAGTAGTTATGTAATTAATGTAATAATCTTTATAATATATGCTTATGGAATGTAAACTAAAGCCTCTCCAATGTAAGGAACGCACAGCTTTTAGGAGAATTACTTTTCTTCTCAGGCCAGGCAGAGAGAAAAAGAAGCATCACTGAAAGTGCTGTCAAGTCTCCACTGAATGCTGATAACACTAACGTAACCCCTGAACTGACCCTCTAAACACCCTCTCTGCCCCTGAGGACCAAAAGAATGTTCACACCCGCTCACAAACACTCACATAGACACAAACACACAAGCAGGGTGTAAAGAATGGCACTCTGTGTCTGACCCAGGCCTAGCAGATGGTATCATGGTGGACGATGTGGCCTGGACCTTCTTGTTTTGCTTGGTGCCATGTGTTTGAGGTCTGCAGAATGCTGTTTGGTAATTTACACACCCGTGGTCCCAAGGGTCACGCCTGTCGTGCCCTCTGGAGTCAGTAGATGACAGCAGAGCCTGGAGGTGGGGGTGAGGGTGAGGGTGAGTAGTCATCTCCTGAGAGGAGTTCCATCACATCACTCCCTGCATTTTATTCCAATCAGGCTTCCCATGAGACGCACTGCTGTTCCGCACAGCTCTTCGGCTCCCCTGTAGTTAAAGCACTTCTCTTTAAGCCCCATACAGCCTCTTCATTAGTTTAAAGAAGGGCTAAGCTGGATCAGGTTTGCCCTGAAGTAGTCTTGAGCTAGTTCTTTGGGTGACCTGATATTGTTTTTGTAATTGATATGCCCACTGGGTCATTTGATGAACGATAATCTTTTATGGATTAGTTCACAGTCATGATTATTTGCCAGACATTAATTAGACATAACCATTTATGATTTTATGAGTCTATTTTGCGAATGTTTCGGCTTTGTTAATGATTTTTATCTGATACTGAGAAAATGCATTAAGTGCTAAATAAAACTCTCCCACTGCAGCCGTTCTAATGACATGTTGCTTATTTTTTAACACTTCTAGCTACAATACAGTGCCAAACTAATTTCATTTTCAGTCAGAATGGCCATGGTTTAAATTATTTTTTTTGTAAAAAAAAAGAAGCAGAGAATTACACAAAAGCTAACAGGCACATAAGACATCAGAATCTTCAGCTTTTAATGTGTCTACCCTTTGCTTTTATTGTGGCTTACTTTCTTTTCAGGAGATGCTTTCAGTTTTTCTGCATTGATCTGGTGCGATATCTTTCCATGTTTTAAGTCTTAGAAGTTTGTTGCATTTTCTGCTTCTAATCATCCTGTTGACCCCAATGAAAAATTTAGGGTGCGTCAGTTTAGGAAATCTTCCTCTTCATCTCAGACGTCCATTTCTAATGTAATGTTCTTCTTTTTTGTCTATTTCCTTTTCTCAGATACATACTCTTTCAGGCTCACAGTGTTGTCCTCTCAGTGGAAGGATGGATAGAAATTATTTTCGCTCAAAGATGAAAGCTTTAAGTGCATTTTATATGACCAGGGTAATTTTGGTTGTACACTAGGTCTCGCATTATTGTTAGGGTTTATCCTCTTTCTTTTAATAATTTTATATCTGTTTTTTAATTTCTGGTTTAGTAATTTCATTTGCTTTGAATTTCCTCTTTTCAATATACATCTCTCTTTTGGGCACTTCATACACACGCAGAGGAGCTGAGGTGTGTGTGGATAGCTGGATGACTGAATGTTAGCATCTTTAAAGGGGAAAATAATGTCAGAGACAAGTCTGAGACAGCTTTTATTGGGAGGGCAAAGCTGGCTCAGTTTAACATTGGATAATTGAATATAACTGTATAATTTAAGAAACAAGAAAACAAAAACTCCCCCCCCCATCACTGGACTAGTCATGTACAGCACTCTCGGCAAGGTTTTACCAACTAAGTGAAATCATTTTCGTTTATTTAGCTCACTTTTGGGCCTGAGGCCACTGTTGTGGACCTGAGGTGGGAGCACCTCTCGCAGAGTTACACCGCTCTTACCTGTCCAGTGTTTCTCAACCCTGTTTGCTCCCTCCTCCTTTCCCTCTCCTCTCCTCTCCTCTCCTCTACTCCTCTCAGCTGGCTGTGTAATGATTTGATCTATTGATCTGTGCAGTCTTTACAGCCCCACACACACGCACATGCATACAAACCCACGTCTGCTCTGAGTGCATCTAATTCAACACACCAAGACCCTGTCCACACTGTCTCTTAGCAACAGCACTGGGCTGGTGGCCGGGTCATTGATACACTCTGATCTGATCTCAGATAAGATGGACTGAACGGAGAAACGCGGTGTGATGTGAAGGGTTAGCGAGATCTGATGGCGTTAGATCAGGCACATGTGAATGGGAGAGTGAGTGGGGTCGGCCTGATCTCCTGATGCGGATCTGCATGCTCTCCTACTGTCTGAGAGGCAGGATGAAGAGTCAGTCGGAGAGGAAGCAGCTGCTCACTCTTTCTAAGTATTTCTACCCTCAATTTGTGTGTGCACATGCAGGCTCCCACAGGGAGTGCGTGTGTTTGTCAACGACATGTCTAGTAAATCAGGCTGCGTACAGCAGCTGGGGTTCACGCATTCACGCATCACCTTCATATTCACAACATGTCCTGTCTAGAATACAATATACAGAGCAACATTTTGAGCAGCACACAGCATCCACCTAACGGTTGGAGCAAGTTTTCAATGGCAAGCATTTCTCTTCTTAATATTCCAAAGCAGTTTCCAAGTTAGAGGAAGTAACTTAATCTGCCGCAGCTCCCATTTAGGAGTCTATTAATATGAGTAAGCAGCAGAAGAAAGAAGAAAAACTTTAGCTGAAAGCACAAAGTAAAGTCTGGAAGTATTTTTTAAAAACAAAGGATAGAGTCACATAGGAAATTTAACTGCTTTCTCCTTGTGTCTCCAAAATGGTAGGTAACTTTACAACAGAAGCAAATTATTTCTAATAGACCCTGCATCCTATAACTGTGCCACAGTGTGTAGGTCAGCTGGTGAATTTTGTAAACTAGTAACAAAGAGACAAAACCTATTGATACAAGGTTGTGTTCTGACAATGTCAATATGCAAGTCTGACTTTTCATGTGAGCGTAATATTACCTTCAAACAAGTGTCTATTCAGTGTCTATTCTTGTCTATTCAGAAGCAGCAGAATGGTCAGTAAAGAGTATCTTTCCTTCCAACCAAACTAATACACACTCATGATGCACAGTTTGCACAGCATGTGACTGCATGTGAGGTTAACTTCATAAAAAACACTAAAGCTCACAAAGATGCATTATGAATGCTATTCAGCGGAAAATTCACAGCTCAACATTCAGTAGCTCATCCTGTCACAATGTTAAATACATTAGGCAGCTACGTAAAACTGGTTAATTACCGTGAGTAAACACATCTCTCTCCTGGATATGGAAGAAAACTACAGTCTAGACTAAGCACATCAGCCAGGGTAAGGAGTCCCTTGCACTAAGCAAAGCATTCCGGAGTCTCCCTTTTGTTTCCGCTAGGTTTATTCAAGTCATTTACTCCTGCTAGCAAACACTGAGCTCCTCCAGATTGTTCAATTACAATCTCTAATTGCATGCAAATTTGTAATCAAGCACATAACTAAACTAATTCACTCCAAAGAGATTTGTCTTTTAAATGGAGGGTTTAAATGAAGTGATACAGTCAACAAAAGCGTGCGGCAGGTCTTTACTATCTGGAAACACACACGCAGTGGAACGAAAACATTTTGGCCTTGACATTAATACACATTCAAAAAAAAGAAAGAAAAAGGAAGTGCTTTCATTTTGCATGCAAATGCCATCTGCCTGCTGTTTATAACAATGATCACAATTACAGGTTCATCACCTTGTTTATCAATTGAAATAAAACACACAATAAGCACTTTAAAGGCAGCAATGGTTAGAATCCCTTAGCTAATCAGAGCAAACCATACATAGTGATGCAGCCATGAAAAAAAGTGATTATTCTTACCTGAGAATTCAAACAGGAGACCACATAGAGGAACACAGCATGGCAACAGGAACACATGAAGTAAAAAACGAAAAAGAAAAAAAAATTACATTATCAAATATGGCTCTCTTTGAGAACAGAATAAAAAAAAGGCAGCAGTGTGTGATAATCTGTCTGTCATCACCCCATCCCTCTCTCTGTCTTAGTGATTACTCTGCAGAGAAGGACATTTTGACATACTATCATACAGTGTTCTCTCACATCACACACTTTATCCTAACACCCTGCCATTCCTGCCGCCCATCACACACACTAGAGACAGGGAGGGGCTACTTATTGGCCAGAAACAGCTCTCAATCAGACCTGTGTAATTTACCCATCACTGAAACCTGACTACAACAGGAATAACAAACACCAGTGGCATCATGATCTGATGAGTTCACATATATGGAAAAAAAACATAGATTAGCATGGAGTAATTTTTATTCAATGTTTCACACACTTCCTTGCTCTAAACAGTGCCAATCATGCTCAGTTTTAACGAAATGTGCTGTGTTCCTTGCTGACGATATCAAAATATGGTCAACTGTGCCATGTCACAATTGCAACAAATATTGTATTTTCCATCTCTAATACACAGATACAGAGATAACCTGATTCATATCCAAGTTCATTCCTATCAATGTGAGAGGCCTATATCCTACAGACATTTTTCTTATAGTTTCCACTACAACCTTCCTATATACATATTTTATCTTCGATATCCACTTTCGATAAAAAAAGTCAACTATTTTAACATGCTTATGTGTTACTTCCAGTCAGAAAATTCTAATATCTCTCTCTTTATTCAGACTGTTTTTGTTACTGTGCCTTTAAAACTGATTAATGTCTCTGTTTTAAGTGGCTCTCTAGCATTGCACCTAATTCAAAAACCAGCGCTAAAACCGTCCTCATACCTTTAGAATGGAAGGGTGAGGAGAAACTGCTGTAAGCAGAAAATTTGTGAATTTGGATTGCATTATATTAAAAAAATTCCCATATAAAGATTAAGGATGTGACTTTAACAAGGCTTACTTTCTACATCACAGTATTTTATTAAAACAATCATGAACAAATCTTTTTTTATTGAATGGGCCCTTAAAATGTATCATTTGCAGAAGCCCAAAATGTGTCCTTTTTTGGATTTATTTTTCCGCTGCCACAGAGAGAGCCTGCCTGAGCTTTGTAATGAGATTCTCTGACTAATAATCCGTAAAATCATCTACTTTAATACTTTCCTGTAATGAAGCATTGCAACATGTTTGTTTTATAATGGGTCATTGTGAAGTACCAATATCCATAATATTTCAAGCAATATTCTTTTGATTTGATTTCGCACGTTAAAAGCAGGTGGACCAAAGTTTCTTTTGTAAGTTAACCAGTATATGAATGATATTTCTTGAAGTGACATATCCATTCTCTGCCCACAGATGCCTTTTTTATTACTCATATGACAGAAGAACACTAGCAAAAAAACAAAAACAAAGAGAAACTGGGGTGATTTTTCTTAGAGATGCTATTTAAAGTTGATGTATCCCGCTTAAAATGCCTTAGTACAAGGTGTTTGTATAGACAGTTGACAGTAGACAGTTAATTCTCTCTATATCTTTCAAGCCAGACTTCTCCCTTTTGACCCTATTGGGTGTTTTGTTAGTTAGCATGGTCAGGATTGTCAACTCTGATGGATAAAAGAGCATCTGACTGACATGTTAAATAAGAAACCAACAAACGGACGAGGACATCTCAATGACTAGCAAATAAATGTTTCAAAGAAAACTGATGAACTACACTATAGTTTTCAAAGACGTGTTCACTTCACCTACATGATCTCCAAAAGACTAGTCATGGTGTACAGAGCGCTGGGGCTTGATCAGCAAGCTATTAGCTATCAGAACCGCTGTGGGCAGAGCAACCAAAACCGTGCTAAAGGCCTGTCACTTCTGTCCTCATTCGAGGTGTGGACATAGAAGGCAGGACAATTTGAGGGCTCTAGGTTTGACTTTTGTGCCTTAGTTTGTTTGTGTGTTAGTTTTTAATGAGCTAATTTGCTACAGTGCCACATTTCAAGCTACATGCATAATTCAGCTTAATAACGCTTAAATCAATAAACCAATTCATTTGAAACCACATCTGAATACCTTCTTCTTTGCCAGCTTCTTTGACAGCTGTAAACAAAACATCCACTCTGACACCTCAAGACATTTTTAATTAAAGAATTTGTTCAGTTGTTTAAAAATAAAATAAACCCCAGGTTCTTGTAATTATAAATGAGGGAGACTTTATGCAGATGACATTCCAAATAGCAATGAGCTCTTAACTATTTGACAGGTGCTTCTAATTGATTATTTTCTTCATCAGTCCAACTTTAGATTCACCACAGAGTTTGCAGTCCTGAAACTAGAGCTTAATATAACTGTCCTCTTTTTGATGCATACATGTCGCAATATATAGCCCCCCCCAAAAAACTGAGCTGTTTCTAGTCAGAAACCAGTAGCAAGGCTTGCCAAAAATATATACATCACATGTGTTACCACTGCTACAATGTGCACTGATAATTATAGGTTTCATGCTATACTGAAGAATATACTAAGGGTGCATAGAAGTTTCGTGAGCACCCCTTTCAATTGAGAAATGGGACACCCAACAGCCTTGCGGGCATATACAAATGAGCACTGCAGGACCGCAGGTGCACCATTCCGGACAGAGGGTCCCCATCAAATAATTGATGAAGATGAAGCTTGAATACAAAGGAAAGTAAAGAAAAATGTATTTGCGATTCTGAATTTGGCCAAAGCAGTAAATCTAGATGAGTCTGCAGGTAACATAAACCCTTATTTACTGTGTGAGACACACACACACACACACAGGCACCTCGCACAGTTGCGCTCAGCTGACAGGCAAGTGAAGGATGAATCACAGACAAGTGGACAGACACTCTGTCAAAGAGGATATCTCCCACAATGCCTTGTAGCATTTTCCTGCCATAGTAGCAGTGTTTGGCTGCGTATCTGAGAGGGCTGCTGGTGCACACTCGCATCAGCCGGAGCTTCACAGGGGTTAGGAGCTTTCTTTTTGTGCCTCTGATGCTACCTTTACCTGTTAGCCCTCTCGATTTGTTCTTTCCCATCGCCTTTCTTTTCCACAGCATCAATCTTTCAACAGGCCTCTGGCTTTTTTGTTCTCCGTGCAGTAAAAGTGCGGTAGAGCATGCGGGTGTGCAGGCGGGTGGGTGGGGGTGGGAGGGTAACTGTAGGGATGGAATGGTTCTTTAAAAGCCCATCTCATTTGATTAACAAATGCCTGGCTTTTAGCCTGCAGGCAGGTGCATGCTATGCAAGAAGCAGCACGAGTGCTTTCCAGCTCTGAGACATTTACACGCTGCAGCACACAGCATGATGAGTAACACACACACACACACACACACACACACGCACACACTAACTTAAACAAGTGAATACGCACGCTCACATGCCATCACACACAAACACATGCACACATGACTTATATTTTCTCCTGACATTATGTACAGAAGTAAAAAGAGAGACAAAACACATTTGAAATATTAATATTTGAATATTATGCTTTCTTTCATATTGTTCCACCACAGGTCAGAATTCCTGACCTTTGTCCTCATTTCCATTTTGAACTCTGAACTTTCAAATCTGTTCTAATCTGAGATGATCAAATATGTTTTGAGAAAGGAGTATTAGTACTGTAAACACCAATACTAATGTGATTAAACGTCTAACTGTTTAAGGATGTTTAAGATTTACATATCAGATATATTTACAGATACAGATCTCATTTTGCAAGAAATATTTCTGCCTGCAGTATATAAGAATGTCTGATTTAATTTGATGAAAGAGGAGTCCTACATTAAATAATTATGGCCACTAGGAGGTTTCTGCTAGTGTGATGATAATGTGTATTATCACTGCAGATTCATTAAAATAGCATTTTGCTTTTTATTTATGTGGTTGTTTGTTTATTAATTAATTCATTCATTTATTCATTCATTCCTTTTCTTATACACAAGCACATGATAAACAGCACAGTTCTGAGTTAAAGTAAGAAAAGAGTGAGGATTAGGGATGTAGAAGGGGAAAGTCAATGTGATTTTAAAAGGCTGCCTTCTGCTCAGAGCCTGATACTGTTCATCAGCTTCATCTTCTGACCCTAGGCACTCGTGCATGATGTAGTGTGTGTATGTGTGTGTGTGACGCTTGTGCACTCTCCTCAGCCACGGTTGTGTCTGTGTTCACTCCAGCAGTCAGTGGGGCATGCTAATTCTGTGTGTGGTCCTGTTACACGCTCCGTAGCACAAAAGAGATACAAACACACAGGGTCATACACACACTCTTTCTCTCTTTCACACACACTCTTTTTTACATCAGCTCCTCAGTCTCCACCTACACTGTCATATCAAGTGGAGCTGAGAGTGCACGGCACAGTGGATTGCCCTTAACAGTCTGTGTAGTTGACCAGCCTTGTAGTTTTGCACTAGAAACCTAGCTTTTGTTTCCTTTAAGTCTAAATTCTATCTTAACAAACTACCACTCCACTATTTTCACCCAGTCCAAAAAGCACAATTGAAATTGAGAGTAAGTCAAGTAACAAAAGTTCCTCTATGGAGTTTATTGTAGGCAAATTCTATAAGTGTTACAGAAGATCATAAATACAATAACGTAAAAAAATCCCTTTAAACGCTGACTTCTCCCTCCTGATAAAACACAACACTGAGGAGGTGCAGTGGAACATTTTAATCAGATTATCTAAAAATTGAAATTTCAGGAAAAAATTCAAAAGGCAATATTTTTGTGAGGGTTTTGTAAGAAACATTAAAAAGGAAAAAAGTAACAATTTCACCATGTGAAGGGTTTCTGCAGGCTGCAGCAATATTGTGTTCTTTTGGACTTTTGGCCATGGGTGCTTGTGGCATGGTGAGGGATAGAGGGAAGGACAGAGAGAGAGAAAGGGAAGATGGAATGAGAATAAGTGCAGCTAAAATAAAAGAAAATTACAGCAAGGTAACTATTCATAATGGAAAACAAGTGGGGAAAGAGCAAGCAGGTGTACACACACACACACACACGATGCAATGAAATTAGTTGAGGTTTGCAAACAGAGACAATTTTGCAGCCGCTGTTCAATTTGCAGTGTTTAATTTAGCATTGATATATATTAAACAGCCTCCAGTATGTGTATGCATTTCTGTGTGTATGTGTGTGTGTGTGTGTGTGTGTGTGTGTGCATGAGAGAGAGAGTGTGTCCTTGGCTCAAATCCTGTGGGTGGTCAGGACCGGCTGAAAACCAGGGTTACACTACCCCTCTGTCCCCTCCCCCTTAGACGTAACCCGCTGTTTGACACATTCGCCCCAGGCAGGCGCACACACACACACACAAACACACACACTCACATATATACACACACAGAGCGATGCGATGGGTAAGCGCTTCATGATCTGTGTGGCTCTCAGGCGAGTAATGAGCTGTCAAACACACTCTCGCTTGCTCTCCTGTCCGCTCCTGTGGCCAACTCCACTCATCCATGTGCACACACACGTTTGATAGAATAGAAGTAAGAATATTTCAACTTGTCTTGACCTTATTTCAATGTGAATAGAGCAAAGGCATCCCTGGTCTGACCATGCTCTATGATATCCCAATGTGGAGCTCTATGAACATCCAGTGTGACCATGTATGTGAGTTCAGTACACAGCTATATAAAAGTCCAAAATTACGATCTACTAAGTCCTGTCTGTAACTCTTTGAGAATCCAGTATAGAGTTATATTAGAATCTAGTCTGGAGTTCTAAGAGGGTTCCCTATGAGCTCAATCAGAATCTAGTCTGGAGCTCTATGAGAGTTCAGTAAGGAGCTCTGTGAGAGTCAAGTACTGAGCGCAGTATAGACATGTAAGAGAGACCCGTATGTACCATTCTTTCCATCCTGTATAATGTAATATGCACAGTGGGGCGTAAGTGCACAATGGGTCGCCATTTTCTAGATGTGTGAAAAAGGAGTAAAGGCAACCATGTCATTATATGGGAGATACATTGGATAATGTGTTTGTGTGTGCCTGTGTGTGTGTGTCTATGTGTGTGTGTACTGCACTGTGCTGGGCATTTCGCCTGGGCTGCAGCAGATGGAACGTCAAGGCTCCAGACCCTCTCTCACTGCCAGCCTGTGTCCTCACCACGCCTGGGGTCTCTCTCTTTCTCTCACTCTCTCACTCTTGCATGTGCAAAAAATGAGGTGCCATCTCCATCAACAAGCACACCCATTGGTCAATCAGAAAAAGATTAGGATGGGCATCATTTTAACTTTTACATGTTTTGTAGCGAACCCAAACACAGCGAGAAACGAGGACACACTGACTATAGAAACGAGAACACCTGGACGGGCTAAGGCTGGGCTAAGATCAAAACAACAACCAAATCACATGGAAGAAGGATGCATGCCTGCAATTGACAAAATATAGGCATATGAAACAGGGGGTACATAAACAATGACTAAGACTAAAAAGGGGGAAAAGCATTACAATTAGCATTACAAAAAATAAGGAAAACGTTACAGACAATAATCATTTTTCAGTTCTTTGTAAAACACAACCTTTATACTGTGTGATTCAAAATGACTAAGAAAACAATCTTTTTTACATTTTCAACCACTATATTCACAATATAATTTTCGTTCTCCTGAAAAGTTTCCTAAAGTGACAATATACATTCTACTTGATGGTTATATGCGAGAATGGAGACAAAACCGCTTCAGTTATTACTGCCTGTGTACTACTGTACATATGCTATGGGCTTAATAACATGGATTTCTCTTACTACCTGTCCCTA
This sequence comes from Rhabdalestes septentrionalis, assembly GCA_037832545.1. Taxonomy (NCBI): domain Eukaryota; kingdom Metazoa; phylum Chordata; class Actinopteri; order Characiformes; family Alestidae; genus Rhabdalestes; species Rhabdalestes septentrionalis. Next base: position 6,722,312 of record JBBMFX010000017.1, read on the forward strand.
TACAAAAGTATCCAAGACAGAGTTGGTATGCAAAGTTTGATACATTTGTTTTGCACAGGAGCTATGAAGCTAGCAACATAGGCATAATTAGATATATGGCTAACTAGTAATCATTAGCTAATGCAGAACAAATCAGAATTGTGTAAACATACTTAAATCATCACAAATTTGCCTATTAGGATATCACGTTATTAAGAAATCTGGACTTCATTTCTTAGACCTTTTGTTAGTTACAATAGCATCCTCAATGTAAAAGTAAATAAATAAGATGTCAGACATCAAGGATTTTTCAGCTGGTGTGCCATATTTCTGGCCTGTCTGTGCTGATTATCTCCTAGAAGACAATTATGGAAATGTGCGCATTTTGCTGAACTACTTTTCGAAAAATGATGCCAGTTACATTGATGATCTTAGTATACGAAACACTCTTGGCAGTGTGGCTGATATGTAACCTATGCCCTGTGTAGAGGGAATAAATGGCAGCCAGCACTCTAATCTGCATGAGGAGCGATGAGAGGGGATACATTTACAGTGAGTGACGGGGGTTAAAACGCTCCTGTGGCCTGTGTTCCAAATCAGAGCGTGCATGACTGCTGCACTACTTTCACTCCATTCACTTCAGCCTGAAATTCCCCAGCTTGGATTTAAGCTTGGGTTTCTCTCACTGGCAGTTGGATGTCCTGTTTGCACCAGATCAGAGAGAGATTAACCCGCTAAACAGCTTCGAAACACACACACACACATGCAGGCACACGCACACACAGACACGGGCTTGCCGGTGAAAGAAAGGAAGACGGTGGTTTTCCAGCGTATTAAAACTATAAGCCATGCAATCCAGTCCAATCCAATCAGAGGAGTCTCTGAGCCCAACTGCTTTTGCTATATCTGAAGCCTCGATAGTGGGGCCTTTCGCAGCTTTCTGTGCTTCCACGCTGGAGGACAGTCTGCAGCACTACTAATCTTCTGGCAAAGCCCTCGCTTCAGTATTTTTTTTCCCCTCTCCTTCCTCTCCAAGTATTATTTGGTGATTATAGAGTGCTTTTTAAGCGAGCAGCAGTGGATGGGATTTGCCTTGCTAACCCAGCCATCTTTAAACAATGCCTATTGATGAGTCACTAAGCAGCTCAATTGGATTAATTAAGCAGTGGTGTGAAGCTGCAAAGCGCTAGTGGGCCGGAAGCTAGAAACACAGGCGGGGTGTTTCTACTACGTGTGTTAGTGTGTGGAGATGGGAGTGTTTCACTAAACTCACATACCACAGCCTGTTTATTTCATACCAGCAAAGGCAGGGACACAGCCTGCTGAAGAGAACGGAAGTCTGATTGGCTGAGCATTAAGGTGAGGAACATGTTTACTGGCTGCTCACTCTACATGTCAAGAGATGGCTGGCTGTCACTACACTTATAAAAATAAGGGTGTAAAAAAATTGCAGAAGGATTTTTTGCAAGTGAACAAGTGAAACTTTGTAAAGTCAAACAAACTCTACATAACATAAGCCATACCACAACAATAGAACAATAGAACAGACTTTTCAATCAAATGTATGCATTTTCCTAGTTTCACATTTTTAACAATCCTTATTAGTGCAGACTAAAGATAAGTTTGTTGCCATGCCAGAATTTGTAGCTGTAAATTCACAGTTAAAACATTGTAGCCTGCGCACACTCTTGTAGTTTGTTTCTTGCACTGAACTCGAAATGGAAGAAACGAGAAAATGTATACCTATAATGTATACCTCAACTCATCAACAAGATGAACCCATGTAGACCCTATACAAAAGAAACAGCAAGGTGGATAAATCCAGTTCCCCTTGAAAGCCCCCACTGTAACAAGAACCCATCTCTATGAAAAAGCAGCATGAATTAGATGCCACAAGCACAGAAGACTCTGTATGGCATGATCCATACACTCATTGCTTAGATCATGCAGCCACTGTCATTCATACTGGACACAGGTGATGAAAATGGGACATGACTTTCATGTTCAGTACAAAATAATGTGCTCTACCTTGCCAGCCCTATCGCTCTATTCTTAGCAAATAATAGGTTCTTCCTAAAATTGTACATCCAAATCAAGAAGCAGCTAGATTTTTGCAGATTCATGACCAGCCAGTGAGAATTTCACTTGACTAATCTGTTTTGAACATTGAAATGATCATTATTCATGAATTATTGACTCCGAACCGGCAGTTCATACACACATAAACGCCAAAACATGCATGATCTGCTGGCACTAGTCTAGTATTATGGCTGTGGTGCATTTGCTCAGGCCAGAGATGAAGCCATGTATTATTCAGCACGCTCTCCTGCACTTTAAGACCACTGTGATTTCATCCAAAACACAACAAATAAATAAACAAACAAACTGAACAAAATGAACAACAGAGGGAGCCGCGCGCATGACAGAGCAGCAAAGAGGCAGAAGAAAAAGATGCGGAGTGAAAGAGAAAGGGAGTGAAGATTCTGAATGCCGTCTCGGAGGCAGATATTTAAATCTGAGTAAAAATACACTTCTGCTCTTACTGGCTGAGGTGAATCCTGAGTGAGAGGAATTTATGAACGAGCAGGACAAGGTCAGTGGCCTCACACTGTCTACACATAAACCACCCAGCACAGGGGGGTATTTCAATACAGGACGAGGTATTCTGCTTTTCAATTTGTGGGGAAAAGAAGGTAAAGAAGCAGCTTCACACTCTGTGTGTGTGTGTGTGTGTGTGTGTGTGTGTGTGTGTGTGTGTGTGTGTGTGTGTGTGTGTGTGTGTGTG
>JBBMFX010000017.1:6725698-6738825 GCA_037832545.1 Rhabdalestes septentrionalis
ACACGCGAAGAAAACACACACACACACACACACACACACACACACACACACACACACACACACACACACACACCCTAGTGCCTACCCTCCTCTGATTCATTCTCACCCAGCCAGAACAACTGAATTACCAACCTTCTGATCTACTGCCAACACTAAAGAATGCCCCGTGTCTCTCTTCCTTTCTGTCTCACAAACATAAACCAGTAAAAATCCAATCCATATTTTCTCAAAGAGACACACAAATGTATTCGCTGTGCTCAGCACAGATGAGCAAGATTCCCAGATTACCCGGCTCACCCTGACCCTTCTAATAAGGACTGAGAAAAACAAAAAATGAAAGAAAGAGAGAAAGAAATTAGACAAATATGCAAGCATGAGACCTATCTGACTCCTATCTGAGTGATAGGAGTGTGTGTGTGTGTGTGTGTGTGTGTGTGTGTGTGTGTGTGTGTGTGTGTGTGTGACTGCTGTTGATTTATTGCTCTGCAATAACTGATATTTAGAGAAACTGCTCCTCCAGCCACTCAATAAAGAGGATGAAACACAATCACACTGCTGTTTGCCCCAGTAGCATTTCTCCTAAAAACAAATAGAGAGAGAGAGACATTCTACCACACCCTTCACTGCATAACCGCCACCCTCTGCTCATGGCTAAGGGTGAGTGTCGTTCAGTTTCAACATGGACACCTTGACATTGATTCTGATGCCTGGTTTCTGTTTTTGATACTTTCTTTTAAGTTATAAACCGAAACTGGGTGTGTTTTAAATAAAAATCAATGTGAGGTGTTTAAAGTAGGGATATTTACTGACTGCAGCGGATCACAGACTAATGATGAAGCATGGGCTGTGGGCAGCAAGCTTTCTCTGTCGAGGGTTTATCTTAAATCGGTTTTACAAAAAAGTTTTTTTTTTAAATTATTTTATTTAAAACTGATTTTATTTCTTTCTTAGTATTTACTGCTTATTATATAATTATTTATTAAGATGTGTTTCTTTGTATGTTTATAGTGTTAATTCTGATGTGAAATTTAGAAAAGATACCAATGATCTCACACAAACCTGATATGCCTACTCGCTATCTAAATGACAGAATATGATTAATCTACTCCCAGAATCCTAAAAGTTACATCTTGTAAAACTTGATTTGTTCGATTCAATTTGCCGCATAATTAAACCGATCATTCACGACAGAAAGTCAGGTAAAGTTTTATTTTACTGCTTTGACTGTGACTCAGGCAGGTCCTCCAGGCCTGTAAGTTTTGTAAAATCATGTCTCTATTTTTTTACACCAGAATGAGTAAGATAATGTGCTCATGCTGTGTATATATATGCAGGATAGTTGAGAATTTTATAGAGATGTGTAATGTTTGCTTTGTCCAAGTCCAAGCATCTGTCCATCTTGAACAGGATAACTAAATACATATATTTGACCATATATAGACCATGTAGTGTCCTGACTTATATATAGGAAACATACAACTGCAACTAGCACCCAGGTCTAGTTCATTAACCCTCATCACCTTTATTCTTCTTGCCCTATTTTCCTCCTTTGACTGCCAGCCACAGTTCCCACTATTGTGTCAGCCCTGAGAAGTACTTAGCTATTATTTAGGTCATAAAGCTGTTCTAATGTACAGCTGTGTAAAGGCTGAACACACACGCAATATTGGAGGATTTGCCGACACACAATATAATGGAGGCCCAACATGTCCCTGTTTCCACACAAATCAATTTCCCTGTCAGGTCCACTTAAAGAGCAGAGGCGTAACTCATTTCTGCTTGAGAAGTATTGTAATTCAAAGGGGAAATAGACTGTGGACGTTCTCAGCATCTGTGTATTTTTATTTGTCATTCTCTCTGTCTTTAATTCTCGTTACATACACACACACACATTTATATAAATTCTTATATCTTATATTTTAATTTAATTTTATTTTCCTCCTTCTCGCTTCTTATTATTCCCACTTCCTCTATTTTACCTCTGACTTTCTCTACTTTATTCTCTCTACTCTCAGTGTGTTTTTGTTCTAAGTGTTCGGTCCCTTAGCTCATTTAGGCCTGATAGCACCCTGCACACACACACACACAAACAAGTTTAGCACCAAGTAGCGAGAGAATGAAGAAGTGTGTGTGGAAAAAGGGGTTATCGATCAGAAAGCCTTGCTTGTCTTAACTTGGCATGTACCTCCACCAGGGGACCTCACCAATGACAAGAGAGGGAGCTGTTGCCCCGTGGCATTCTCCACCACTCTTACCCCAAAAGTGTTTGTTTGAGCTTCCAGTAGTCTGCATGTGCATGTATGTGTGTACAAATTTGTGGATCAGTGTGAGAAACAATTGTTGCCTTTTATATTTTACAAAACCTTGTGCAATGATAGACTGATGTACTCACTGTTATAACAGAGTGGACATTGATAGACATTCTCATTATATTCTTTGGTGCTGCTATAAAGCAGCAATGCATTCAGACACATGTCATGGTCTTTTAAATAAATGTGCTTTGTGTTTCACCTACAAGTGCTGCTCATCCAGTGACTTCATGTACTACTGAGTCCACAGAGGTTCTAAAATTGTACAACTTTCTGTTATGTCTGTTGTTTTGGAATTGTGTGTTTTGTGTCCTTGCCAGGAACCAGTTAAGGACCTGGCCACACCTCTTTCTTGAGCCATCTCTCTTTCACAGGCAGCGGAGACTCTTCCAGCCCCCACAACTTTCAGGACATACTTAAAAATTCATTATTTACTGGAATAAATTTGTGTTCGTATTTCGAACTTTATTGTTTTACTTCCTTCATGGTGCAGCCCTTGAGTCAAGTTTATAGCATAATGGGGCTGATTCTGAACCTGAACCTGGGCCCCTTGCAAGAACATATAATTCATATTTTATTTTTATAGGATGGCAAAGGGATGCACTGATTCTTTGGATTCTAAAATGTATATCAACGTCTACATATTACAGTCCAGTAAATTAAATTAATCACTATTTTAGTGCAGATTTAGACAATGTTTTTATTTTATTTTATTATTTATTTTTTTTGTTTTCCATCTTGTCCTAAGTCTTCTTGAATCACTGACACTGGAATGGTCTGATCATTTTTTTGAAGCAAGGGCATATGACTGATATCCTGTCCAGCTGCTCACATGGGACGCATATGCCACCTGGGATGCGCATGTGATCAGCTATTGTGGGCCAGTATTTACCGCCCTACTGCCTCCTACTGCCTCAACTCTGAAAGATGACCAGGAAGCCGGCAAGAGGAGCATGAGTAAGACGGGTGTCGCATTGATTTCCTGCACCACGGTGATGTCACTGAATTTATACCTGCTGGCTGAAGAACACTGCATGCCGTATAAATTCACCCGTCATCTCTGACACGACAGCGATGGGACAAATCCATCTCCGGAAGATAAGACCCAAACAAAGTCTATAGGCACATGTGACACATGATGAACGATCTCTACCTTGAATGAGCCAGGGAGAGAAACTGTGAGCCATGAATCAGCAACTTCATTTAAAATTCATTTTCACATAAATAAAGGGGGTTGCTATGCAGGTGTATTGTGTAGAGAGTTTATGTAACAGAGCACACCATCCTATCCTACTCTCCTATTAGAAATGATACTCAGATATTGTTGCTATTGGTCTTTCTATTGGTCAGTTTCAGTCTTTATATTGGTCAGTTTCAGAAAATGTATATATATATTTTTTTTATTACAAACGTAAAGAACTTCACTGAGTTCATAAGAGCAATCATAGATTTCATTCTTTTACACACTTGAAAAGGCTTTTAACAGCAGTCAGTGGCTTTCATCATTTAGTCTGAATATGTCAGTCTGATGATTAATGATAAGCTGCTTTTCTTCTGATTTATTCTTTATCCTCTTCTTTATTCATTATTCATTATCCACTATTGTTTATGCATTAGTCATTCCTTTATTTACTGCTCTCGTCATTGTGTTTTTGAACTATCTGATTTTAACTAGAGGAGGTGGGGTTCCCCTTGGTTTCAGGGCTTTCTTCTTTTGCCCTGAGGGAGTTTTTCTTTGCCAGTGTTGCTCTTGGCTTGCTCACCTGGGGCTTTGACTTAGAGACCTGCAACACTCTCTTGTGACGTTGTAAAAAGCAATATTCAAATAAATATAAATTGAACTGAATTGCTCACATCATTTGATGAGGCAGATAATGGTGTTAAGCCACAAGGAGCCCCACTCATGGTACAAATTTAAGAAGAGAAGAAGAAAATGAGTATTAAAAAACAAGAAGAAAATATCTTGACAGTAAAAATGTGGTCATGCTTATTTGATTTGCTCTTTGCATATAAGAAAAAGAATGAGGATGAGAAGGTTCATATCACCCACCTCGATTCTTTAGTGCTAAGAGAGTAAGGAGGTATACTGATCATAAGGTGTAAGAACGAGGCATTGGGGTTTCATGTTTGTTTTCAAGGTAACACACAGTGTGCACCAGAGGAGAGACTGCACTTGCACAGTAGACAAAATAAAAAAAGTGCTCTTTGCTAAGTAAACAAAATAAAAGCACCTTGTGCAGATCAATATATCGATAGGGATGGTGCTGTGTACAACAAGCTTCTCATGTCTGAAACCTTGCCCTACAGCTCAGATCCACCTGTGTCTGCCCTTTCACCACATGCAAAGAGAACTATAAAGCGTGCTCTTGCATGCACATACACCATCAATAGCCCACAAACAACAATTAAATCACAAATGGGTGAAGTGACTGACATTGTTTACTTCCTTACAACAGCGCCTTACGGATGGGTTATATTTAGCAGAAATTCAACACACAGTTCTCATCAAGTTGATGTGTTGGATGCAGGCTAAAAATGTGCTGAACATCTAACGGTGGCTGGATAACTGGTTTAGATCATCTCTAAAATGACATTTCTTAGGCATGAAGTAGTTAAAACCTCCCAAAATGCTGTGAAAGTTTCATGAGTGCCCAAGGCTCACTGATGCATAAGGGGATTGAATGTTAACCCCTGTGGTCTGATCCCACATAAGAGCTACTATAGCAAAAATGTATGCAAAAGTTTAGCACTTTTTATGGCTAGAACAGGAAGGTTCCAGATTACAGTGCATAGTAGCTTGCAGCATATGGGGCTGCAGAGTGCCAATGCAACCCTACGCTAAATGTGGTGACAATGGGAATTGGACCATTGTGGCAATAGATGTAAGTGGTCTAATCTGATTCTTTTTTTCCCCCTGATCTGTTGAACAACATCATTTACATCATGTGGACAGTTGGGTGCATGTGCATCACTTACCCTGCTATTGTCAATGTGCCATGTACACATTTAGCAGGCTTATGGGGTCTGTTCCTCTGTTTTCATGGCACAAGTAGGCCCTAAAAATTGGGTGGGTGTTTTTAACGTTAAGGTTGTATTCAGACACATACACAAAAAAGAATGTCACTGAAATTCTTTCAGCACTAAATGTGCTTAAATATGCAACTCAATTGGGCCTGATTCAGCCACTTAGAGAGATGTTCTATGTATACCTTATTTGGGCCATATTTTCATTCCTCGACAATTTATTTAGCTATTTTACTTGATGTGAACCGAGATCAAAGTGCTAATCCATGATTCATGACATTGATTTGAAGCACAGGCCTTTTATAAAGCCATTACCTCCCCGGTCACGCAGCTCCTGTTAGCACTCCCACCGTAGTCAAAAGTAATCCAGCCTAATTGCTGGTGACATAGTCGCCGGCTCCTGGCAACCCTATGCCCGGAGGCCCAGGCAAGGTGATCCGGATGAGCTGGAGAGCAGAGGGTATTCTTTTCTAAAGGGAATTCACTAGAGGCTCCTTTATGCTGGGGATAATAATCGGATGTTGGAAGCAGCAGGTGGAGAGAAGGGGAATTAATGTGCAGGGACTACATAGCAACAGAGGCCACTCTCCTGCTTCCCCAGGCTTTGCTCTCTCAGGTGCGAAGCTTTTGATTTGCTGCTCCATAGGATTCTCGAGTAAGTTCTGCCAGAAATGAGTGATGGAGGGCAGGAGGAGCAATATTCTCAGCATCTCCCCTGGGATCTACCTGCCAGCTGCTTACAGGTTAATAAGGAGTGTGGGGGTCACTTGGCAGCCCCATTATGGGAGCCTTATTCATGGATGATGAAGAGAAAGAGAAGAGGAGGAGAAAGAGCAGAGGCCAAAGCCATGGACACTACATACAGTCTTATTTGTTGCTTTTCTTTAGTAGGGTTGTCATGGCTACAACGCAGAGGGCTGGGGGGGTGGCAGCCTCTGAAACAGCACTTTCGCCCTGGCCTCTCCACGAGCCCTCGGCTAAAGATCACAGCACACATCCTTTCTTCTGTATGCGCCAAGAAAAATAGATCATTTTTAATATGCCGGGACTTGACCTTTTCAAATCACAGCAATAAAGCAAGTCTCACAGCTTCACTCAATTAAAGGAAATGTGATATGCGTAATAAAAAGACACACTCAGAGAGATGCACACACATTCAACCAAACAGCCCCCCCAAACACACACATATACACTTCTTTCTGAGAGTCGTGAACAGGGCGGATTTGATCAGCAACTAGTAAGGGGGGCACCTGACACCACCCATTTAGCCTTTTACAAGCCCTACAATTTATTCTGGACAATTACCAGAGCACTGTCCCTTCTCTTCCTGGAACGGACTAGGCCATTGATCCAGGCCTATTGAAAACAAATTAGCTGCCACAGGCAAGGCAGGCACAGTCTCTACTGAAGCTCGCACAGGTCCCTCATTGCAGAATGGAAATCCATACCTCCGGATGTGGGAGGTCGCCTTTGATCGGCCTCGGCCCTGAAGATTAATACTCGTTTGTACAGGCTTTAATTGGTTGCAATGGCTGGACCGCTGCCTTGACAAATCACACTTCACAGAGCAGGAGGAGGTGGACTACCACACACACACACACACACACACACACACACACACACACACACACACACACCCCTACACATACACAGACATACACATGTACAAAACAAGTTAGAAAAAGGGGCGACTTCATTGAAGAATGGAGAAGAAGACAAGACATAGCTAAAAAAAAAAAAATGCTAGCTACTGTATGCTAGTTATCAACAGCCATCTCTTAAATTAGAACAGATGGAGTCATAAAGCAATTAGTAATAGAAATTGTATGTTTTGATGAAGACGTTCATAGTACGCTTCCTAAATGCTACAGATGTTCACTGAATTTAACACGAGATGAGATGGTGCACATCACAGCAAATCAAACATAAAACAATGACAAATATCACAGGTTGATAAATACATGATTCTACTGGGGAAAAAATGTATTGCTTATTTTTTGTCTTGATATTCCTTCTGGTTCTAGGGTGCATTTGTCTCTGAATCCATGTGTGTGCATACACACGTATGTTTTGTTTTTTTTGTTTGTATACTTTACAGTTTACTCACCTATTCATGTTTAGTCAGTTCACATCCACTCACAGGTAACTGTGTTTTCATAGGTTCATCTGTTCTACAAAGTCTGGACTGAGTCTTCACAATGATAGCTTAATTCTAACATCATTCAAAGGCTGTTTTCAACATCTAATGTATATATGTAAACACAAAAATATGAAAACATGTCAATAATCAAATATCAGTAATGAACCTTAAACCACATAATCTCCAAACCTAAAAAGAAATGATCTAAGTATAATTTAACTAGTTTAAAAGTTGCAGATATCTGAGCAGTAGGAACTCTTGAAATGCCCAGCCCTGGTAAAAAGCAAACATTATGGGAAAACCAAGCTCAGGATAACTAATAAACTCCTGACCATAGGATGGGTCTATGCTGCTCTCTCTCTCTCCTCAGCCCAGGAGAAGTGGAGCAGTACCACAAAAATGGCTTATTCTGCCCTGATCGGGCCATAATTCACAGGGCTAATTAACAGGGCAGAGGTGTTTGGGACTTTTACAGCTGTTAGCCCTGTGGAAGAGCACGATAGAGAGTGTGGGGTAGATTTTCACCTTGTCGAGGGTTAGAGAGGGAGGATAGACGGCCTTTAGATGGCCAGATGAAGGCAAACCCACTTAACAGTCTGCTACACAAAGTGGAGAGCTCATAATCTCTGATCTATTGAGCGTATCACTGCAATGACAATTTTCTGCACCTGCTAGTGCTAAAGCCTTATTATTACTGTAACTGTGGCACTACACTAATGACTGTGCTACTCAGGTGCCATGCAGACGTATTGCTTCACGAGACATACGCCCCATCAGACTAAAACTAATGACTTAATGAGGGGCTGCTAAAATCAGATAAACACAATTAACCACTAAGGGCCTGTACGTGGGCCTCCACTTCACTTACCTCACTCTAAAAATGTCCAGAGTATTTACCGAGCAATTAGTCTACCTACCCTTTGCTCTCTTATGCATTCTTTTATGAGAAGTGACGCGAGACTGATAAAAAACTTGGACTAATGAGAAGCTGTAACTTCTATGTACCTACATTTAGATTGCCCTATTAATTTCCTTTCTTGTGTTTATATGCATATAATAGGTCACACTTGGAAGAACACGCTGCTGTTTTTGTGCAGGAGAGTTGCTATTACTGGCAAAACTGTTGTTTCCTTCCTGTATAGTTTCTACACAATAGCTGTAAAACCATAGCCTAGCCCTGTAGCATTTTAAACCTGAAGCTTAACGTTCTTCAGGCAAACAAAGTGAGATCAGGTTCGCTTAACAAACTTTAGAAGCTCACTGCTGTGATAGAGCATGGATCGAACGTGTCCACCTTTGTAGACGGAGCAAATATAAGGTAATTCAAAGTAGTTACTGAATAATTCATAGGATTAAAAAAAGCACAGCTTCAGAGGGTTTCAGGGGGTGGGTCCTGGTATATGCTGGTAAAGAAGGGTTTACATTCTTTTTTTCTGAAAATCAACATTCTAAGTGTATTCATGCCTAATTCACACCAGGATTTTTGTCAGACTGAATGTTTTGCAATTGTTTAAGTTGATTTGACACTACAACACGTACTGTGCACCAAATACAGGTGATCATTGATTGGTCTGGAATTTGGCAAGGATAATAGTAGGGCTCAATACTTATTATTTGTTCCAACATGACAGATGACAGAACAAAATAAATTTAAGAGGTACTGCGATTCATTTTAACAGGGACACTGTCCACATTAATTAATATTACTGTCTATATGCATCAAATTTGAGAAGTATAAATAAATCTATGTGATTCATACTTCTTTCATAAATAGTTAATTTTATTCAGTTAGATTTTAACTGATGCCCATGTCACCAAAATCTAAAGTTAAAAGAGGCTCATTACTGTCAGAAAAAGAGAAAGCTTGCTCTGATTTTGACTCTCTAAAATTGCTTTCTCCCCACCAGTGAACTGAAACAGGGTGATTGGGAGTTAACCAAGACCTGTGATTTCTGGTGGATCAAAATTTGATTAGTTTACACCAAACATAGTAGTGGGAGCACTGTAAAACATCAAGGTCCAGTTCTGTTTTAGGATATGTGTAAAAAACACAAACACAGTGAGAGTAGAAAGTCAAAAGCGAACAGTCCCTTCATCTGCACTGCTGTGTAGCCATGCTGAGGAGGCCTACGCCATCCCACAGTGCGGTAGTTGCTCACCGTGCCCTCCTTCTTCATGGCCTGCTGGTCAGGAAGGTGCAGGTTGCCAGATCTGCTAATTTGAGCTCTTTGTGGGGGGTCTCTCTCTGCTTGTTAACGTTTCACCTGAGGGGGAGGAGGGGGCAGGGGGCTTGTCTGGGTTCCGTATTGCACCGATCACGACAGAAGGGAAACTACTATTAAAATCCAGGACAAGGAGATGAGGAGATGGATCAGACACTCTGCTTTTGATAAGCTGGTTCTATAAAACACAGTGCAAAGCTGTTAGAGGATCATTGCTGCGTGAGTGGATGTGTTTGAAAGCCGTGTTTTGAGAAGATGGAGGGTGGCTGGATGGATTTGAGGGGGAAATGGCAGCTAATTAGCAGGGCTCTCTCAGGGGCAGGGCTGGCCTGTGTCATGCGGCGTGTGTGATGGCTGAGCAACTTCAAGGGTCACACACTCTCTGGAGGAACATGGTTAATTACAGGTCAGGAAAAAAGCGGTTGTTAAGCTGGAGCCATGCTGGCATAGAGAGCACCACAGGGAGTTCGTATGACAGCTAGAAAGCATTACCACTGTGTTTACTTTTTAGATTCCATGCAATAACTCTTACCCAGTACAGTTTTCTTTCCTTTGTTCTGCCTATCTCTCTCTCTTTCTGTCCCTCGGTCTCTCTCTTTTGCATTTTCTTTTGTCTGTCCTGACTCTCCTAATTTTTTTCTTTCCTCTTTATCTCTTTCTTTCAGTCCCTCTTCTGTCATTTTCTCATTTCTCCCTCTCTACTGCCTCTATTCTTCTTTTTTCTGATCCACATCTTTTTCTTGCCCCCCACCACCACCCCACCCCACCCCCCACCCCCATTTTTTGTTAGCAGTGTTGGTTTAACTGTCAGCCACACCTATCCGTTTTCTTTGCAGTACCAGGCATTGCTCCAGAGAGTGCATGTTGTCATGGCGCCAGAGTGCATCGGCCCTGAGGCAAAACTGCCCTGGCTGTGACGGGGTTGCCGTGGTTTGGGGTTGCCACGGCGATCTCCAGGGAGGGCGCTGTTGATGGATGTGTGGTGCTAAATGCAGGAGGTGAGTGAGGGCTTAAGAGGCCAAGAGGACAAAAACAGCATGGGAATGTACACAGCACTCATGAACACACACACACACTTACACAATCTCCCCTAACCTGCACTCAACCCCCTCAGCTCCTAAATCTGTCTCCATCAGACAGGGCGCTCAGTCAGCTTGATTTGCACAAACACGCACACACACATCCTCCATCTCTGCCTTTCACCCTCACAGGTATATACTCAAATAGTACCCTATTTCTTTGTGTGGTTTCAGCCATCAGTGAGGACTAAAAAGTATGTGTGTGTGTTTATGTGTGTGTGTGTGTGTGTGTGTGTGTATGAGAGATAGAGAGAGAGACAGGGAGAGAGAGAGAGAGAGAGAGAGAGAGAGAGATAGAGCCTGTGTAAAATAGAGGGAACATGAAAGTTTGCTCTCTTATAGGGCAGAGTAAAATGTCACTTGAATATCATATTCTGATGAGAGGGCAGACAGACAGCACGGTAGCCTTGAGCTCCATCAGCACAGCAGCTTCGCAGTGCTATCTGCTCCTGCTATCAGGCAGAGCCAGGAGAAAAGACATTATAAAACCCCCTCTTCAGAGGAAATGATTAGGGGAATTATTAATGCCACTACAAAGTGAATGACACCATTAGCAAGCCTGTAGTCTGGTGCAAAGAGGCCTTGTCAAGCCAGAACTACTGTGCATATGTGTGCCAACATCCCGTTCTTTAAGAAATAAAACAGAAAGGAAAGTGTGTTTTTCACAAGGAAAGTATGTTTTTTTGCACATTTTAAGAAAGGACTTAACAATATGCAAATTACACAATGCCATATACGTTGGATTTTGGCTATTGGCCCATACAAAATGTTTATAAAGAAATGAACTTTCTTAGAGGACAAACCATTTGACTTACACAGAAAGTATAAATGATGCTGTGTATGGAAATGTGGAAGGATTTTATTTATCTTACTTTTGTGGATGTTAAATTTGAGTAATTTCACAGAGCACTTCTTAAAAAGTGAAAGTGGCCATTCTGTCATTTGGGAACACACAACAGCACACAGTGTGAACATTCCAGTTTAGTTGGCAGATGAGTTAGGACATAAAAATGTGTTTAGATAAAGGAGCTAAATATCACCACCTCACAATATGAAAATACATGATAAAAAACTAAGCAAAACTAAAACTGTGCTTACAGTTTAAATAAGTTTTAAAAAGCAAAATCATGTGTAACCAACACACATTTTTTGTGCATGTCGTGCATCCTCCATTAACCAACATAACAGTAATGAGCCTTCTGCAATAATGCCTCATGAAATTGGAGAATATAGAGTGAGCAATCTCAGTGAAACTCAATATTAGGATTAGGGTTAGGATTACTACTTGAATTTCTTTTTAGGATATGGCTAGGGTTAATGTGGAAGCCAGTGTCAAGGTAAGGGGAAATATAATTCTATCTAGCATATCTATATTTCATGGAATGAATGTTAAATATGAGGTGGAATCTCCTAGTGCAATTAAAATAAAGTGTGATTGATCTCACAAACAGTACAGCATATATGTTGACTGTATTCCAGACACAGCCATGTCATCGACTGGCTTGAGAATCAACATGGCAACATGATTTCAGAGAAATAGTTAGACCCTTTAACCCACAAGCAAAACAAATGCGGTATCGCTGGCATGACAGGTATGGCATGCTAACCCCATCTCACAGTCTGACCGACAACAAAGAGCTGCAGCATGTCCAACCATGGGCTCCTTTCAAGCATCTTTATCCTTTAACATTTCCAGCAGGCCAGCGTGGCTCCCCAACCACACGACCCACCACATCCAAACACATTTAGCGGCGCATAGCAGGGCGCTAAGTGGGCTTGAAAGTGAGAATTCCATCCTCGCTGGATTCAGCTTTGAAATGAACATAACAGGTCTTTTGAAGTCACGACTGTGCTAACGGGCTTGCAGCCTCTGTACCATATTAAAGCCATGTGCGGAGCAAGCCAGAGATTGGCAGCTAGCTACCTGCAGACTGCAGCTGTAATGTAAACCTCTCATTTCTGTCATCCACTCACAGCGCTAGCTTCAGAATTCTACCTTCACAGTACTAGCTTCTGAGCACTACCTTCGCTTCAGGCCTGGGAGGGTGGGGAAAATGAAGAGGAGCTTTGTGAGAGGAGGTGAGGCAAAGCAGCTGTAATTGGATTTTAGAGGGAGAACAAAAAGGCACGCTCTTTCACTGCCTTCCTGATGCGGGGAGCTGCGATCAGCAGCAGTGGTGCAGCTTCACACGCACTTTACTCAGCCCCAGAGCCGCACAGCACCCGGCCTCAAAGCGAAGCGTGTGTGTGCGCACTTGCATTGCTGTCATACAGCTCTTTTGCATGCTGGGTAACACAAAACGAGCTGTCTCTCATCTGTGCACACACATACACACACACACACACACACACA
>JBBMFX010000017.1:6761164-6773774 GCA_037832545.1 Rhabdalestes septentrionalis
GAGAGAGAGAGAGAGAGAGAAAGAGAGAGAGAGAGAGAGAGAGAGAGAGAGAGAGAGAGAGAGAGAGAGAGAGAGATTTTTGAGTGTTTCTGGCCATATGCAAAATATCTTTCACACAAGAAGGGAATGGTATGGGCACACACACTTAATTTAACAGGTGAACACAGGTTTTAATAGAAACAGTATTTTCTCAGCTATTCCCTTAATTTTCAAAGCAGCACGGCGGCTCCCAGCCACACATCATTAGTGTGTGTGTTTAACTGTGCGGGACAGGGCTATGTCCGGCCACAACAGTCAGGCACAGTGTTGAATACACAGCCCACTAACCACTGCTGACTAAATCAAATTCAACTAATCGACTTAGGGCTTTAGTAATTGGATGTGTGTGATCTGGAGGGCCCCGCCAGACCCAACATGAGGCTAACAAGGAGAAATCAGCTCTGAAGCATGTGCAGTTACGCGCACACAAACACACAGACACACACACCCTACATACACAGTAATTGTACAAATGTAGACCTTTTAGATAGTTTGATAAGTCTCATTCTAAACTGTATCTATCCATCTATTTATCCATGTATCTATAAGCATCAGCAATAGCCTTGGCAGCACATAATCACCACATAGCAACACCCACTTTACCTAATCCCACTTTCACTGTCAATAACCACCTATGAACCCTGTCTATGAGTGTATATTTTACCCATTATCTCATGTTCAAACATGAGGCACCTCTTTAATTTGAGATCAGAAAAATGAACAATGACTATAACCCACACCCCCTGCTGTGTTAAAAGCACAGGAGCAGGAGCCACACACACACACACACATACATACACACACACACATGCACTCTCACACACACACACACACACACACACACACACACACACACACACACACAGTACAAGAGATACACTCCTCTGCTCTGATTAATAAAGGTCAATTAGCAATTATAATTTCCATATTTAATCAGCCCCCTGGGGTAGCACTTGCCCCTTCTTTCTCTCTCTTCCTCCATCCTCTGCTCTTTCCTCCTGCAGGGACAGACTGGCACTTGCTGAGTGAAAAAAAGCTTTAAGATATGATAAGCAGTAAACATGCTGAGAATATCTCAAACGCACACACACACTCAGACATAAAACATCTACACAATTACATGAATCTCCACACACACACAAACACACACACACACAAACACACACACACAAATCTCCCCGCAACACACAAGTGCCCTGGCGTCCTTCTGACAACTGCCTTCCCTCATTAATCTTGATGCGTCTGCTCACCGCTGCATTCTTCCACGGGCTTTCAACCCTCTTGCTAATTGCAATTAATCACCAGGCGAAACAGATGCTAGGAACAACCGCCTGGAAGGAGGAGGGGGTGGAAAAGAGAAGGATGAAGGGTTGGAGGGGTAGGAGAACGGAGGTGTACGTGTGCGTGTGTGAGTGTGTGTTGATGAAGCTGTCAGCCACCCTGATGCGACACCCCCCCCCACCCCCCATGCAGGGTGACTGGGCAGGGGGTGAAGGGACAAAACACAACCTCGTCACCAAGCAACCCAGCATGTGTCAAATCCTGCTACGGGACAATGAAGAACTAATAAAACAGAGAGAGAGAGAGAGAGAGAGAGAGAAAAGAGAGAGAAAGAGAGAAAGAGAGAGAGAGAAAGAGAGAAAGAGAGAGAGAGAGAGAGAGAGAGAGAGAGAGAGAGAGAAAGCAAAAAGGATAGAGAAATCCTAAGAAAAGGAAAAAAAGAGAAAATTGAGCAAGATAGATCACAGAAAATAAGAGAGTGGTAAAAAAAGCGGAAGAGAACAAAGAAAAATAGAAAGAGCAAGCAAGACAGAGATAAGGGAATATAAGACTCAGAGAGAAAGAGTGAAAAATAGAAAGGGTGCACATACAGAGAGAAGGGGCAGAAAGAGATACAAAGAAGAAGGGTGAAAAACCGAAAGAAAAAAAGGCAAAACTAGCAGAAGAAATATATAAGAAAGAAAATAAGAGATAGAGAGAGAGACTGAAAGAGAGAGAAAGAGAGAACACGAAAAAAGGGGGAAAAAAACAAGAGGAAGCATCGCCCCCGCTCTGTTTAATAGGCATTTAATTATTAAACTTGCAACTCTTTCCAAAGGCCTTTGCTGTATCTGCTGTTTCCTGCCCTGCTTTTAAGCTTTGCTCTTTCATACATAAAGAGGATTCAGTCCTCCATCATGAGAATCGCAACAAACCAGCCTTCCTTCCCTCCTGTTATCAGTTCAGTAATGCAGGAAATGAGACCCAAATCATGTTTACACTCTTTGCATTTCATTTGCTCATCCTGCACTTGCACTTATTTTTAAAACACTAGGCAAGGATTGTTTGAGTCTCTCTCTCTCTCTCTCTCTCTCTCTCTCTCTCTCTCTCTCTCTCTCTCTCTGCTGACTGGTTTTCTGTTTTGACAGTCATCATTACAGCTTGTTGAGATTGCTCAATGTGTTTGACAGGCATTTAAGTAAACAGGCAAACGTGCACACACACAGCCTGGTTAGGAAACTACTGGTGTACCTGCTCTAGTTCAACAAAGCGTTAGCCTGAATCAACACTGATTCTTTCACCAGGTATCTTTAAAACAAGCAGAACGAAAAAGGATTAGGAGCACCACCTCTCCTCAGGCCATTTCATTTAAGCTCTTTCCAAGCATTTGTTGCAAATCATGTGCAGTGACACAATGGTAAATATGTCTCCAATTGCAGAGATTACACACTTAATCACACGCACAGGGTGGAGTGAGGTGAAGGTTTTAGCAACACTCACAAGGGAGGTGGATTTTGACCTACCGAGCAAGAGGCTTCAGAGTAGTTTGAGGATCTTTTTAACGAGTTCTTTCCAATAGATTGGTTGGTGAGTTTTTTGTGGCATCTACAAGTGGTTTTCAATTTGTTTTTCAGGAACCTCCAGACCCTACTTGATGCTAGATGGGTCCCTGAGGACCAGTTAGAAAAGTACTGATACAAACAATGTTTGCATAAGTGTCACAAGCTTAGAACATCCAAAGCAATTAGAATAATACTCTTTCACAAAACAATAAAAAGCCACATGGCATCATATTAAGAGCAACCTCTGTGAACTTGCTTGCATCATCTCTCTGTAGGCTGCACTTACTCTCTGAAAATAAGGGTGCCAGAAAGGGCTCTTTGTTCAATGCCATGGAAGAATTATTTTTAGCTCTTTAAAAAAAACATTCAGTGGACGCTTCTTAAAAGGGCCATTTTTGTAAATGAGATGTGCAAGTGAAGAATCTTTTTAATATTTAAAAGCCTTCACATAATAGGAAGGTTCTTTTTATCTTTACTGATTTTTCCAAACTCAGTCATCTCATTTATAAAAAATGGTTATTTAGGAAACCAAAATGGTGCTTAGCATTAACAGAACGTTTACTTTTAAGAATGTAACCCCCCTCGTTTTTAGGATGGATTAATCAACAGATTAAGCTATATTGTGGAGGTCATAAGTGTAAACATGGACTGATCAATAAATCAGTGTATCAATGAAGTGGGGGTGTGCTTCATTGAAAGGGACATGTCAAATTAATCAGTTGATGTAATCTGTACTTTAGAGCAACATATTGAAAGTGGATGTCTAAGGGATGCTTAGGCCAGCTTGCTTCCAGCACACCAGTTTGAATTTGCATTGGGGTACTACAGGGCCAAATGCAAAGCAACATATAGTGCCATTAACAAGCCCACTGTGCAATACCCACAGTGTATGTGGAGGCAACCGAGATACACAAACAGCAAACCACTGCTAACACTAAAACATGGCAGGGTTGGTGTAAAATCAACCGCCCTTGAGGGTTGAAAGAACTCTCACTAATGCTCATGCTAATGTCTCTTAAGGGCTGCCTCAGCTCATAGCAACAGGAAAGTCCTTTGGGGACAGCTGGCCACAAAGCCTTTTTTCATTAATACTACAGAAGACTTCCTTACCGGAACGCTCACCCCAAGTCCCATGGCCAAACTTATTGTTGCAACCGCATGGCTGCTAGGCCTTCTCGCGAGGGACAAAGGAGAGAAGGGGAAGAAAAAGGACATGGAGAAAAAAAAGGGCAAGATGGAGAGAATGTGGAAACAGAGGGAAAAGGGAACAGAACTCATAAATAGCTAAGAGAAATAGTGAGGTGAGACAGAGGCTGTGCTAGCTGTCTGTCTGGCCTGCAAGAGCCCTCATCACCCAGACATCTGCCCATCAAACATTCATACCCAGCTGCAGCTGCAATCAAACTTCACACACACACGCCAACTGTGACAGTGCAGGCTCTATCCCAGTATACACACAAACAACTAAACAAATGCTAACAGTGCTAACAATACTACACTACATTTTCACTGACCACGTTCCTTCCAAATGAGCCAGTGAGGAGTTTTCCCTGTGTCACTGATGACCCAACCAGACCATCTACAACTTCACTGAATATATCTCGGAATAAGCCTTATTATGCACAAGGTACAATATGACAAAGTTGTGTGTGCCTCAATTTGTCAAATATATTTGTTTATGTGACACTTTAAAACTGTATAACCTTTTAGCTATAAAATGAGAAGATCTGGAGACCACTGTTAGAAGCTTAAGGCTAAATCTGGGTGGGGATATAAACAGGATGGGAACAAAATAGGGGGTGATGGTGTGCTTGTCGACATCGTGGGGTCATGCACGGTCGTGCAGCTCATATATGCAACTAAGTTGGCATAGCTGAAAAGAGTTACAGAAAACATCAACAAAACTCTTGCACGGAAAAATAGATCAATTAGCTAGTGATAGAACTTCACAAGCTATTTTATGTTGCTTGTTACTAATTATACTTTGGAGATTAAGTTATCATGGACCAGATGAGGTTTTCCATTATGTTTTATAGTCTAGCATTAAAAGTTTCACCATATGTCCCCATATCCCCTTCATTTTGGGAAACTGGGGTGAATTTGATTTCCCTTGACTGTTGCTCCCTGTTTCTAGCTCATCCTCTTCACACCCAAAACACACCCCCAGTGGACCCAGCTCACTTCAGGATTACAAAAACAAACAAAATTTCTTGTATAATCAAACATTGAACTAATACAGCTAATGATACTGCTTTACTTCTTTTCAGTAATGAAACTCATTAAATTAAACCTCTGAAGAACAGTGTTTGCCCCATGGTGCTCGATTAGACAACCATAGAAGTACAACCCTATCTGAGAAATCAGTCTTGTCCTTCTAAGACAGATGTTCACAAAGTGAACAATGACTTAACCCACAGTGCACTATGACCTTATGCTAGCAGAGAGGTCTTAGGCTGGTGGTCTCTAATGTGCAGGTCAGCGGTGAAAAAGAAACTCTGAATAAGCTTGTAAGTAGTGCTCCTACTGGAATTCCTGAGATGGCAATAAACGATGTAGATCATTTTAAAGTGAAATTACAAGGAGCTTTTAAAAATTCTGATTTTAAAATGCAAATAAACTCATTCAAAATGGCACGAAGTGAAGAAACATACCGAGTCACAACAGTTCAGAACCAGACATTTCAAATGCACTGTAAGACAGTACCTAAAGAAACCTTTTTTTTCCTTTGACGTAACATCATATTACATTCATTTGGCAGACGTATAATTCAATAGACATATAATGTTGCATAAAACATCCCATGTTCATTGTAGGTTCATTTCCCTTTTATGAGAATAAAATGCATACATTAGTGTTGTAAGCATTGCAACCACTAGTTCACCTTTCCTACTCCTAAATGTCATTATAAAGGCCCACACAACGTTCAGCTCATGATTGTCTTCCTTGGTCACGGTAAACCTCTTTCCTTATTTAATTTAAATAAAATCCTTTATGTACAGAACATCTACAGCCTCAAATGCCTCCATTATGTAACATTTGATACATTTCTCTACATTTCACATCAAACCACTCTGAATATTTACATGTTAATGATTAAGCTATGAAAAATTGCGAAATTTGGAATTCCTCTTTAAGTGTCTTGCAGCTTACTACAAGTTGAGATCACAGTGTTCCTTCCAATCTCATAAAGTACATCACATTGCACCTCATGCATTATTAACATCTTCCACTCTATGAGCTTTGCGTGGTTACTGCTGGCTGAACACAAGTGGAGGTATAAAACAGATGAGGTTAGCACAGAATATAAAGCAGAACTGACAGTGCTCCTCCCAGCGCTGCGAAAACCTCTAGAAGGCGACAGCACGAGTACTCTGTGCTTCATCATTGTCATCAAAAGCCCTAAACATTGCTCGGAGTGCTATATTCTTCCTCCTTTACAAGCAATCTTCTACTCCTACTTTAAAGGCCAGACTGGCATGCTTATTTCATCTGTGTGTAGAAGGAGAAAAGAACAAAAAAAACCAAAACGTCTCCATGTTTTGTCAGGCAGAGATAAAGGATGCGCTGAATACTTCCTCATCAGCAACTGTCAATATGGAAAAGTTTTAGTGTGGCGTAAGGAAAAACGCATACAAACACACACACACACAAACATGTGCGCACACACAAATAAATAAGCAGAAAAAGCCCCAGACAGCCTGGTCCCCAGCTGTGCGCCTTCATCTTTTATTCATGCACGGGAGGTAAATTGTGCCGCTCCTGAAACCAGGCACTTAACCCGTTAAGCACGAAACTTTCAACTCGCAGGATAAATTATTTACTTCACCGCCATCAGAGCATTTATCAGGCCAAGAGCGAGGGATGACAAGGAGGGGTAAAAGTGACAGCTCACGGGAGGGGTGACATGAATGCAGAGAATGCATGGGGCAGATGCGTAGTGTGGGTTGTGGAAGTCACAGGTGAAATGTGGCCTTAGGCAGGTTAAAGTCACATTGTATAGGGCACTTGCATCAGAACAGGTTGTCTGAAACCATTTAGTAAGTGCAGTTCCCAGCTTAGGCTACTTGTTTGCTGAAAAAGCAAGAAAAGCAATAGAAACAAATTAATTCAACAACAAATACAATTTACAATATAAAGAAAATCAAAACAAATGTCTAAGCACAGACCATATTCTTAGGAGATCACACTCAAACCCCACAACCACTCAGAGCAATGGAAGCATAGCAGGCATCTATTACAGTATTGGCGGTTAGCATTCTCATGTATACATACTGAGCTGTAAAATTATGCTGCCTTAAGGGCAGTTTGAAAATATGCATTAATTGTCACCCTATCCCGGAATAAGACGTTTGCCACTGTTTGCAATTTAGTTTGCGTCGTAGTTCTGGATAAGTCGCTCTGGATAAGGGCGTCTGCCAAATGTCTCTTTAGCTGAGGCTAATGTAGTAATAATGTATACGCTCCAATTAGCACTGCATGCTAAATCATCACACGTTGTTAACACAAGGTGTTTCCCTAGAAGCAAGTATTTCCTGTAAACTTGCACTTGTATGGGTTTTTTAACATCAGATTTTAACACGTTTTTTGTTTTTCATAAAGAATTTGAATTAATAATAAAGCAGGTCTTTATTTAATTTAATTTCCACTGTTACAAAAATATTCCATCCTTGTAATTATCTTGCTAACTATGTGTACATTCACATTTCTAAAATATAATAATGTCTAATTACTAACTATTCAGAATTATTTTAAATGACAAAACAACAATCAATTTATCTCATTTCACTAAAACATTTAAAAATGTAATCAATGAATGCAATGTATTTATTCCGTATTACATGTGCCTATTTCAGATACATGAATACACCCCAACAATACTGAGAAGAATCTGGTTGTCCATGTCTTTTGTTCCATCCCTATTAGAAAATACATCAGATAACCTAGTTTAGATTGGATACTAAAATAAAGCTTTTACACATATGCTTACACATGTATTGTTGTGATCCCACCCACAATTTTGAAGTTGATGCAAAAAAAAAACATCAGCATTTTTGTTATATTTATAGTTTTTGTCCAAATTTCACTCAGAGATGAACAGGCTTCACCTTGCCATGGTGTTTCTAGTTCTCTGTGTACATGTGTTAATAACAACCATAGCATTTAAGGCCTCCAATATGTCAGTTACAGTAATTTTGTTACCACAATTGTAATGTAATAACTGTAATTTAATCTAATCCAGAATGAGAAGCACATTCTCCTGTTTTCCATATGCTTCCAGACTTCTGCCCTCACGCTTGCTCCGGCTCCCTCTCCTCTGTGTATTTCTTTCCTAATCTGCAGTGTCAGGCTGCTGCTCCTGTCTCAGTAATCAGATCAGGGCTGAATTTGTTCTGATCTCCATGGTGACACACAGCACTGACCAATGTGCAGGCCAGGGACAGGGAGCAAGACAGTACTATAATACAATCATTATAAACACCCACGCTGAGATCACTGCTCACACACACGTGCCATTTATGTCCAATTAATACTTGTTTCTACACTAAATTGTAACTATTTATAGTCTTATTGTTATGTTCTACCAACCTGACTACATACACACTTATAATGAAGCACCTGCCAGTTGTTGTCTATTGTGTTTGTAAAAATAAGTAAATGCATGTAATATGAATGTGGGTTCACATCAAGATTTCTAGATCTCTTGTCATCAACAATATGATCCAGGTTTAGCAGATAGAAATTAATCTTTTTGGAGAACTCCTTTAACTCCTTTTAAGTACATCAATCAGCCACAGCATCAAAGTTCATGAGTTAGAAGAAGGAAAAATGGTCTGGTGTAACACTATGAGTGACTTTGACCAAATTGTGATGGTTAGATGACACAGCAAGGTCAGGAGATCTCATGGGGAGTTCAAGTGTGCAGTGGTTAGTACCTACCGAAAGTGGTCTATTAATCAAGTTTTCTTTGCTTTATGAGGACTGACAGGTGCATACATGAGAGATGGAACTAGGTTGCACTACCGGAATACCTGGAAACCTTGGGACCTGGTATTCATGTGACTGATGGCGTACATCCACTTTATGACAACATTTCTGCCACAGAAATGTGCTCTGCCACTCTGCAAATGCAGAAACACACCTGAGAGTTCAAGGTGTTGATTTGGCCTCAAAATTCCCCAGATCTCAGTCACACTAAGCATTTGTTTGATGTGCCAAACAAACCTGTCTGATTCAAGAAGGCCCCAATTGTGTATCACACATTAACTCATTTACAAGCAATGCAAAACTTGTTAGTATGAGGATCAAATAATGTTTTATATCTAACTGGGAAATGTAAACAGCATTTATCAAAACAGAATAAATATGAACATTTAGTCATTGTACATACATACACACATTCAGATACACACACACATATACACACACACATGCAGACAGATATAAATGAGGGCAGCCGAGTTGACATTGCACAATGGAAATAATAGGACTGTTAGGAGACTGCTGAAATGAGCAGGTGTATGTGTGTGTGTGTGTGTGTGTGTGTGTGTGTGTGTGTGTGTCAGCCTCTGTCATTCTGCGTACTGTGTTCACACCCTGTGGCAGTGCATCAACATGCCCTAACGAGTTACAGGTGTTGTTATCCTCCGCTGCTAAGGCACTGCCACCCTCTGTCAATGTGTGTGTGGCAGATGGCTCATAATGACTGTGATAGATTAGTGCCTACACACACACACACACACACACACTGACACAGTTTGACTGCACCTTTGTGATAATTTACACACTCTCACAATGTTATAAAGACTTACATATCATAAAGTCCCCTATGATGAACATGTTAATTTGCTCCTCTTACATGTGAGAGGAAAACACTGCATAAATGTAAGCCCCCCTTGGTTGAAGTAATTTAGTTGCATTGTACCAGTTCCAGATTTTATTGCATTACACTAACAAAACATTTTATCCATTTACATTCTTCATGCATTAATTGTGTTATTTAATAACATTGATCAAAATGTTACATTCAGCTTAGCAGCTGAAATCATATATTGAACATGAAGGGGACATATTTCTCTATTTCAGTTCCCAAACATTTACAGATTGTTTTTAAAAGAAGATGATGCAACACAATAGCAAATGTGCATCTGTCCCAAATTTTTACATGCGATGCTGCCATCAAATAAAAAATAAAAACCATGCTTAAAACAAATCATAATTTTTAGTATCAAATATACATGATTTGCAAACCATTGCTTTTTGAATCTACATATTACATAGAGCCGCAACATATTTGAAAATAGGGGTGGTAACAAATTAATACAGTTATAATACAGAAAATAATAATCAGAATCAGAATTAGAAAATGTTACTGATTCAAGAGGAAACTGCTTAAATACTTAGAAGTATTTATGTTCACAATAATACATAAATGCTTTTTAAGACCAAACATGAATTAATACGAAAAACACTTAATAATGATTACCCGCAGAAAAGAACATGACTAGTCGCCGTTAAATGTTTGACACCAAGACATTCGGTACATCGCTTTTTGCCACCCTTTGGCTGATGATCCTCCTGTTCTGCACCAATGTCCTCAGAGTGCTTTTACAGATTGAATATGACACCTTGTTCTGAGAAAAGCACCACACTGTTGCATAGCAGACCCACAGCTGAGGACGCTTTTATAGCAGATGTTAAAGGCCCTCTGCGCAGCCCTGGTGTCTGTCCAACACACACTCAGAGCAGAGGATTTTATTGGCCAGTTTGAAGTGCAACATCCACAATGAAATGAGAGTCATCCAGCAGGCCCACTTGGCCCAAAAGAGGTGATGTTTACAACTAGAGAGGCGTAAATGGATTCAGGTTCAACAGCAAAAAAATATATATATACTGTCAAGTAAAAGAGTCTTAAATGTAGTCAGGATATCTAACTGTGAATAGTGAATTTAATAAAATTCTGTTTCTATTTCATTTCTATCTGTAAATAAAATTATTGTACCGTACTGGTAGACTGGTCACTTCATAAGAGCAGTCAATATATGTGAAAACATCTATAAATATTAAATATATTGGCTTAAATAGAAGATGGTCCAAACATCATTCTTCTATTCTATGGAACAGAAAAAAAGACTCAAAAGGCTAGATGTTGCAGGCTGACTTCAGGCAAAATTCCTTTTCCAGTTCCCCATCATCTTCATCATATTTCTCAATATTCTTTTGGTCCTTTAAGCCAGTAGTTCTCAAACCGGTCTTCAGGGACCCCTAGCCAGTCCATATTCTCACTTATTCTTCTCATCCTTATGTGCTGAGGATTGGAAAATCATGAAAATGTGGACCAGCTGAGGGTCCCTGAGGAACAGTTTGAGAATCACTGCTTGAAGTGCCTCACTGTCATATCACTACCTAACATGTCTGCTCCTGTAGCATGCTGTGATTCCACCTCATGGGAGGCCATGCCTTTTTAAACTTAAAGAAGAAGCTCTGTGTGAAATGGACCTGGGGTGTACTGAAACATGATAACAAGTATGAACTTTTGTCGAGTGGCCCACCTTCATTCGCCCCCCACATTCCGAAACACAGTGGTTTTAGCCAATGCTAACGTCAAGGCTCTACTAGGCTGAGAACGTTAAGGCAGGGGCGTCATGTAGCCAATGCAGATAAATCGCTATTTTACACCATTAATGAGGCTCAAAGCAGCTCCACACTTCATTTCTGATTAGTCACCTGAATACTCCTATTGGTTATAGACTGGAGTTGGTGCAACAGGAGTTGACAATGTTTGCAGAATATGAGGAAACCGAGTTGGCGTATCCTACCTGTTCTTTCATGCTTGTCCGTCAACTTATCGTGCCTTCATTTCAAGATGGTGGCGCCTGGAAAATTCCCTGAAGGTACAGTCTGTATAGACTGTCTTTTTAATAAACTACCTGTGCACTTTCAAAGTTCTAAGTGTCATGTTTCAAATGTCAGGGCCCTCAGAATTCTAGAAATGCAGTGTCCATTTCACACCAAACTTATCCTTTAAGGGGGAAAATCAGAAGGTATTTTAAAAATACATATGGATATGCCTCCTTTCTCTACCAGTCTAGAATTATGAAGAATATTGAGAACATTCATGTAATGTAACACTAACACTTTTCACATAGTTTGAAAAATCTAATATTTCACTTAAAATTCATGGTTCAACAGAACTGACAAAAATAGGCTTAGAATAAAATTGCATTGAATTAAAAGCTTCAAATGTTTGTTGCATTCTCCTGTATTTTTGGAGATGAAAGGTTTTGCTTCGATAGAGATTGTACATTATCTTCTTTCTATAATAACTTAACGAATGCAAATACAATGCAGAAAAAAAACACTGCTACCCTGGGACAGGCCTGTATATTTTTGTCAGTGGGAGAGCCCACGACTCACCCTCCTCACCCAACCAAGCGTCAATCAAGCCCATCACCACGGAAACGGGCCATCAGCTGTGACTTATGCTGGCATCGATATCCGGCACGTAAAATGCCGGCGCGAACGATATGCCCCCTGTTTTAGAGTGGCTCGTAAAGCTAAATGATAGTTGAAGGGGAAGAGAGAGGGAGGGGATGAGGAGAGTGAGTGTGTGTCGTTAATGCAATGGCAGAGGGTTATAAATAAGAGCTGAGCGGCCTCTAATGCAACCATGAGCACACACAGAGAGAGAGAGAGAGAGAGAGAGAGAGAGAGAGAGAGAGAGAGAGAGAGAGAGAGAGAGAGAGAGAGAG
>JBBMFX010000017.1:6784932-6802980 GCA_037832545.1 Rhabdalestes septentrionalis
GATGCTGAAGGTGTGACGCAGGAGACGCACTGTGTGTCCTGAAATAAACAGTGCAGTGTGTGTGTGTGTGTGTGTGTGTGATTGCTCTCTGAGTGGGTTCTTATAAAGGAGTGGGTTTGAACTAATTAAACAGGCCTCACCCTTCTCCTCCAGTTCACATGCTGGCTGTTGGTATGCCAGCCAGGAGACATGGCTCTATTGTTTTAGAGTGCTTATGGGCTCACTGTTTACACAGCAATCATTCCAGACACAAGAGTATTGACCTTCAGGAATTCTCCCTCTCTCTCTTTCTCTCTAACACACACACACACACACACACACCTCACACAAACACAGGCCAAGGAGATGTCTGAAGCAGTATTTTGTGTTTGGATGCTCTATTTTTAGCCAGCTGTCAGTATTAAAGCTTCTGCTTAGAATGGCTCTGCTTTCATCTTCTACACACCACACAGCGCCACAGAGTAAACCACAAACTAGCAACGCTTACCACAGTCAAACTGCACCTGAAACTGCATTCGGAAGTTCCTGTTCTCTCTTTTTGTCCCACGCTCTGTCTCAGGTTCATGCAAATCCATACCTAAAAAAACCCCTTTCAGTTCTGTAAGGAACATTTCGATGGATGGTTTCTTACAATACAAACGATGTCCAAATAGGTGAGTGTGAACTTCCTTTGTTACTGAAAGTTCAGTTAAATTCAAAGGAGTATCATGTCTATGCACAGACACGGTTCTACATTGGTTAAAGGTTTCTCCTTGAACTGTGACTCTAAAACTGGGATGACATAGAAGAAGAAATGTTTGATAAAGATATTTGTGCAGGTCAAGGAACTATCATAGGTCCTGGGAATGTAAAAGATCATTACAATTTAACAGTTCTCTCTGGAATCTAAACAAAAAAATCTCACTTGCTAAAATTGTCTTCCAGAGGACTGCTAATTTAAGGGTTCCTCATTGGAACACAAATTGTTCTCCAACAGAGAAGTATTGAGAGATTGAATGAGTGATTGTTGGTGCCTTGTATTGTTTGAATGCACATTAAGCAGCATTATTAACCTAGGATAATGTATTTATTTACACTTGTGCACCATTATGTATGCATTTACATGGAATACGTGTTCATGTGAGCATTGGAGTGAGAAGCCATTGTCGCTGGAATGTCTAATGGGATCCAAATAAACCAATAAACCAATAAGTTATCATGTAAATGACTATCATTTCCTGGTTTGGGTGATATATAAACACTACTGTCATAAATATACAGACAAGAAGATCCTACCCTCCGGCTGATCTCTGTGGTGTTCAGACGGTCTGCTCATGAGGATATCCAGTTTGGAGATGTTTTCTCTTGCTCTTTTGGACACTTCCCTTCTCAGTGGCCTTCCAGTCATTTCTTACCTATCTAGATTGCTACACCTAGCTCTCATCAAAAGTGTATTCAAGATGCAGTTAACCTGTATTTTCAGTTAAAAGAGCTGCACATTATTACTGTCTGTGGTCAGTAAGGTCTCACCCACCCATACACTCCTCCCCCAGCTTTGCTTCCTGTGTGAAACTGGCCTCCTCCTCATTTTAATTGTGCTATCGGCCCTACTTAAAAAAGAGGATGTGTTCACGTGGGACCCCTCTCCCCTCCTCAGTCAGATTAAACTGCCAAACCAGCAGGAATTTTAAAGTCTGTTTTATAATCACACTCCCTCTGTAAGATATTTTGTTGGTCCTATCTTGTCACTAAGACTACACATCTGTTTCTCTTTCATTTTAAAGTCACAATATGAACAGCCATCACCACAGGGCTCTGGAAACTCACTCTCTGTTGAAAAACACTCCGTTCTAATATAAACACAAAAAAACAATGGGAAAAAGGCGATTTGGACTTGGAGCTCTCCTTGAATATAAAGATACTTTAGGAATACTAGGGATGGAAAAATGAAACAATTAATAAATGCATCAAAATTGTCCCTTGAAAGATTCTACATCTTGCATTTCTTGTGAAAAATAACCCCCATACTCTAGATGTTCTGGTTATTTATTTCATTTTTGTTTTACCACAGTGTGACGAAGTACTTTGTTCTGAGAAAGTGGAGTTTGACTGGGCTGCCGGCTGGGAAATTGTGTGCTGTGATAGTGGAGTTTGATTGGGTAGCAAGCTGGGGAAATTTGTTGAGCCAGGGAGTTTGCACCATGGCAGTGGACTTCGATTGTTTTGTGATCCAAGGGTGGCGAAGTTGGACCATATATTATGGTTAGTTTAGTTTTTCTTCCTGCCAGCTGGGGAACTGTGTGTGAGTGCACCAGTTGTAGACCACATTAAAATATATCTAAGCTTATTCTACAAATGAAGGGGAGCAAACATGAAGCTAAAGAAATGAAAATATACGGAATATATACATATATAATTATAAATATACAATATATAGCACTCTACATTAAAATCATATTTCATGTACAAAATAAAAGAATAGAAAGATATTATCTACAAGTCAATTATTAGACTATGATGGCAGGTGTCCCAGCTGCAATATTCACATTATAAACCACAAAACCCGATAGTTAAAGAAGTTACATTCAAACTGCAATGAAGTAGACAACTCCTCTTTGGCTTCTGTTTTTCTAGTAAGAATTTAGCTTAAGATGATTAAAAAAAACCCGGCAGTTTGTTTAGTCTACAGCCATAACTAATGTCCACTTCATACACTGCTCTATCTCACCATGCCCTGTTTGGAATGCACCCTGTCTGGGTCATCATTACAGCCTCTGAGTTATTGCTTTGAGGGATGGGATGTTTTGCAGCATGGTTGTGTGGTTTAACCAAGTTGTAATGGACATGTGTGTGTGTGTGTGTGTGTGTGTGTGTGTGTGTGTGTGTATGTGTGTGTGTGTGTGTGTGTGTGTGTGTTTAGCATAGGGGAGCTCCAGACCAAAAGGGGCAAACCAGATGGCAGAGTCCCAGAGACATGGCTTGATCTGGGAGAAGAGGGGCTCCAGCTCTCCTGGGGGAAATCCCAGAGCTTTTAGCAAAGACATTCAGCCACCTGCTTTAGCCATGTGACAGAAAAAGTGAGGGCAAGAGAGAAAGAGCTGCAACATGGAGATAACGCCTCAGACACACTGCCACACACGCCTCGCAGGGAAATGGGCTGTGTGTTGTAGAGCATAAGCTGGTGTGGCACGCGTGTGATGCTGCCACATGCTTAAATAAAGCATGAATCTGTTGTGCATCATCCAAGGTTATGAAGTCTTAGGGCAGTGATGGGAGAGTTGATTTCAAAAGAGTCAATCCAGTCGGAAGGACATAAATGTCCCCGGATTTGGAGTTAACTCTGGCTAGGAATCGACTCCTTGTCTCTGCTGACTCTGGGCCAGATGTTCATACGAGTGGAGCTACAAACCCACAATGTGACAGATGCAACCTCAATGTGCCTTAAATAATGTTTGATTGCTGTTAGACTACATTTTACCACACAAACTGCTCATCTGCTCATACCCCACTACTCAAGCAGAAGGTATAAGGAAGCAGTGAACAGCGGAGCTGTCAACAAACTTAGGATAAAAGAGAAAATTCAAGTTCAGTTATGAGGAGACAGCACCAATATTCCAGAGTAGTGTAATTCTACTCCACACACACACATTGCAACCCTGTCTTGGCATAATTGGTGCTCATCTTTGGACTTATACCTAAGCCTAAAAGTTAAAATAGTAATATTCTGCTAGCACAAAGCATAAAACGTAAAAAAATATGATGTGTGGGATAATTTAAGTGATACCATTTTTCTTTGCATGTGACTTGTAAAGTGCATACCTAGGTTCAGATCCATACATATCACACAGCAGGATGTGACTAGTATGCCCTATTACATTGGAATTCTATGTGTGTGTGTGTGTGTGTGTGTGTGTGTGTGTGTGTGTGTGTGTGTGTGTGTGTGTGTGTGTTTATTGTTATGAATATGAACAAGGAAAGTTCAGAAAAGCTGTGCAAGAGAGTTGCAAGCTGGAGTCGACCCGAGAGAGCCCAGAGTCATGCCTCACTAGCTCAGGGGAATGACCTACACAGTCCCCTCACAGTGGAGCTCCCCATTTTGATGAACGTTTCCTCTCTTCTAGGTTAAGCTCCAGAGAGGAGAGTGAGGAGCGCAGCATGTCGCCCCAGGGCCCCGGGACACAAGGGAGAGAGGGGAATGGCAACACAGGGAGGGGAGCTGCAGGCTAAACTAGCTAACAAAGAATGAGAGAGGAAGAGAGTAAGAGCAAAAGAGACAGAGAGAGGGAGAGAGAGAGAGAGAGACAGAGAGAGAGAGAGAGAGAGAGAGGGAGAGAGAGGAAAGTGTATGTGTGTGAGAATGAACAAGATCAGAGGAGACAGGAGCACTTTCCACATAAATGCATATGAACACTCAGGCACTGCTCTGACTGCTTAGCCTGCGGGAAATTCAGCAGACGAATCAGAGAAACTAGCCCTTTCATCGTTCCTCTATCTCTCTCTTTCTTTCTTTCTCTCTCTCTCTCTCTCCATCACTCTCTCTCTCTCTCCACCCCATCCCTTAACAGAAAACTCTCAGGAGCAGAGAAACTTCTACAGTGTTACCTCCAAGCATGAGTATGACTCAGACAACACTTCACTGAGTCACACTAGAAACTCCCATCATCAGCACCATCATCATCATCTATGTTAAGCGCACTACTCAAGTTAGCAGTGTGATACAAGTCTCTTGTGATAAGGACACCTTTTCGAC
The DNA here is from genome assembly GCA_037832545.1 of Rhabdalestes septentrionalis. Taxonomy (NCBI): domain Eukaryota; kingdom Metazoa; phylum Chordata; class Actinopteri; order Characiformes; family Alestidae; genus Rhabdalestes; species Rhabdalestes septentrionalis. Next base: position 6,789,662 of record JBBMFX010000017.1, read on the forward strand.
AGATCTGCCAATTTGCATTCGGAAAAGGTTCTCTCTGGTCGAGTTGCACTGAGCACCTCAGTTTGGTTCCTGTTCTGACAGCTCTTCATGCCGTAATGCCTCACTCAGCATGGTAGATGATGATTAAAGCAAACAGAGGCTGACAGACTGCCTCTGGTCTCTCTCTTACCCTTCCCTACCAGCAAATGGAAACATTCTATGAATAGAAAGACATCACTAACAATAATTTTCACAGATTGGTCAGACCGAGACACTGTCCCCTCTCATTTCCCCATTTGTCAGGTGCTGTTAAATGAAAGTGCTTGACCCATTTGCTTAAGACATTTTTTTCCTTTCTTTTTGTCCAATGCTGCTGAACTGTTAGGAAGCACTATGATGGTTTGATCCAGTCGGAAGCACACTTTCTAACTCATGCTAGAGTTCTGCGCTTTCTGCACCATCTGAAAGGCTTGTTTTATGGATATGATTCAGGCAATTTGAATATACAGATAAACAATGAGGAAAGGGTTCAGGGAGAATTTGCAAGGATCCAAAGCCCATGGAAATTAGGGCCCCACGTGCTGTGTGCAGAAGAAAATCTGGATACTGAAAAACCAACACAGGTAAATTTAAGGCCACCCAGACCAAAAAAAAAAAAAGCAAGTTAAAATACATCGAAACTGTATCTGTTTTGCTATGGAAAGCACCCAACATCCCAGTAACTCAACTGAATAAATCAGTCCCATGTAACTCAATCTTTGTTTCAGGGATTCCCCACATAACATGATAATCCACATTGTAACAGTGTCCAGCATTATCTCTATTTTTCTATAGGAACAGTCATAAAGGTGCTTTCAAATCAGATTCAGATTTTCTACTTTTTATGCACTTGTCTGCTTCTACAGTTTTTTTCTTCACTTTTCACAGCATAATGGGCATACGGCCAGCACACTCTAGTGTCAAGTGGAGCTTAGTGGTGTCAGGGCCAGTACTGAGGAGACAGGGAGTATCTATGAAAGAGCTGAGAAATGTTGGCCTGCTCCTTCTGTACCCGATTAAAGACCACTTGCCTATATTCAGTTAGTTTGCTTACTGCTGCAGACTGGATCCCTCTCCCATGTAGGCATACTGCCATGACCTAAACCACAGTCTACTCAAGATCTGTTCAAGCTTGTCACTCAACTAGAGACACCCAGACAATGTGGTAGATTTTAACTCTGTAAAAACATTTGTGGGTTTATTACGGAACTTGCCAGTTTGTACTTGTAATTTTTTGGCCAAATGACTATGGAGAAATATGATGACTTAAAAAGTAGTTTAGTGAAAGATTAATTTTACACAACTTTCCCCTTACCGCAAATGTACTCAATCAGCCAAGATAACGTATGGTTTTCAAAATGTGCCTCTTTAGTTATGAACCGAAGCAACAAAACCACTCCAGTGCTTTAGATTAGATGGTTAAACAAAATTTAAAGTGAAGCTGAGCACTTCCTCAATCACTTGTTCTGCCACAGAATAGAGAAACCTGAATGCTGAAGTAGTCAGCTGATAGAATTTGTGATGGATTTGAGACATCATCTCAAACTTCAAGGTCATAGTGCGTGAAAAAACTTTGAGAGGTGGACACAATCCTAAATGAGATTTGTTTTAGCAATCATGACAGAACTTTGACCACTGTCCGCTAGCAGTAGAAATGAAAGTTGGTTTAGCATGTATTAAAACAGCTCAGTCAACTGTGAAAACACACAGCTAAACAAAGATCATTTTCAAGCTTACTTTCACTTTTATCAGCACTTCTACATAGAATAACAGAAATTCAGTCCTCCATATCCAAAATTTCAGAGTTCACATCTGAACAGTCTCTAATGTTTCTTCCATTTTTAAGATTCATTGTAAAAAGGAGTGACTAAAATGTAAAGATACTTGGTGAAAATCATTATTTGTATGCCTACACTCAGCCATTATATCAATAATATCAGGGCTTTGACTACTATTTAGCTGTGCAGCATATTTTTGTGGAAAAATACAACTTGTCAAACTTGTCTTGGTCAGGGGGATAGTGTGAAAGTTTGAATTCTTGAGAATCTAATTTACTGAAAAAACTCTTTGAATAATAGAGTACTCAGTTCTTCCCATGCTGCATGCTTCTATTCAGACAAATTTCACCATTACACACCTTCAGTTTAACATAGACAAAAACAGGACAATTGGTTCAGAGAGAACAGAAGGAGACAATAAATGTTCTGCCTGGACTCACTGGTTGGTGACTGATCTCCTCTCTGTTCTGTGCAGGGTTGAGATGGGGTGGAGGTGACCCTAGCTTCAGCAGACAGGGTGTGACCATGCCTGGAAACCTCCCTGGTTGTTTCAGTGGGTTGTACAGCCTCCTCCTCCTCCTTTCTGCTCCCAGCCAATATATCCACAGTGGAACTCTGCAATGGACAACACACACTGCTTTAAGTCTCATTTCTGGCAGTTAAAATGCATCTTCAAAGACCAAGGACTGTCACTGTATTTGAAAAAAAGAACTCTAATAATGACCTTACAAGTGATCCAGGTCCCTGAATAAAGGAGCAACAAAACAATCAACAAAGCTTGTTATAGCATGCCAATCTAGTTATATATAATGCATAATCATGGTATTCAAAGGAGTCCACAACCGTATCTTAATTGTCATCCAGCGTGTTGATGACCGTGTGATGAAACATCTTTCCCCCAGCAGGGTCCCTAGTGGGCCACTGACTGACTACATGCTTCCATTAACATCTGAGACGCCTTGTCTTCTCCGCCGCCATTTTTAGCAGCTGTCTTGGCTTTGATTACTGGTGGAGGGAAGAGGAACGCAAAAGGGTACCCAGCACTTGATGTGAAAGCCTCATCCCTTTGCAGAAATGACAGGGCCTCAAAGCATGACAGCTAGCTTTTGGATGCTGCAGCATTCTTTAGAGGGGGGAAAGAGAGGGAGTGAGGGGAGGAGAAAGAGAAGGAGCTCGCAGACACCGAGTACCAGCCAGTGGACGAGCACTGAAGGAAGAGACATGGGATGACCATGAAAGAAGAAGGTAAAAAAGGAGAAAAATAACAGGAGGAACTGTCAGCGAGAAGCGTGGAGTGGAGAGGTGGGGGAGCGGACTTAAAAGCAGCCGTGATGGCTCCCGCCACTGACGAGTGGCAGGGAGACAGGTAGCGGATATGCCGTGCGATCTCACGACAAAAGAAAAGCCCCGGGCTGATGAAATAAACATGACTCCCTGCAGGAGACAGAGAGAGACAGAACCGCAGGGCCCAGGAGTGAGACCAAACTCCTGCGTCTTTCTTTTAAAAACAGACTTTTCTGACGCACAGGTGCCTAAAAATAAACATGCACCGTCCTTAATTACTCCTCTTGAGGAGTGAGGCGTTTTTTGGGGGCCATGTAGACAGATTGAGTAGGACAGGATGGGTAGATACCGAATCCTGAGTGGTTTCTTCGGTGTCTGAGTTGTTTAGCAGCATGTTCGCCATTCACTTAAATTCCACCACTGAACAGAATGTTTTTAAAAACTGTGAACACATAACCACATGCATATTTTAAGTAATCTTACCCAATCAAATTCTTAAACTACACCTTGTAACTTAAAGGGCTCATGTCAGTTTAAAGAGCAAATTTTGAGGTACCCTTTAAACTTGTGTGGTTTATGTCCAAAAACTGCTGATATTCAGCACTTATTTTCAATCTCTCATCATCCACTTAGGATTCACTCATTTTTTTTTCTGTGTTATATGTAAGCTCTGCTCTTGTTGCCTGGTTGCCTGTAAAATTCAGTTTTGCATGCCATGGCCTATGATACAGTCATGGCTCTGGTCAACTGTATTATTCTGGTGGTGGTGAAAAGTTTAATCCACCGTCTTCCTATTTTGGTTTAATATACTCTCACCTGCCAAACTTTGTTTTCTGCTTTGCTAACAATCACTACCTCATACCTGTCTAACTAGCTCCTTTAGTACTGTGAAACATAAAGTACGCACATTCTGCAAATGCTAGGCTTTACTGAGTCTTATAAGTGAGGAACAGCAGGAAAAATCCTGTACAGCAGTAGAGCTGTGTTTATAGACTAGAAGGTCAGCAGCAGTGCTTTCAGCTCCAGCACAGATGGACCCCATGCACTGATGTGGGAGATTTTCACACACTGACCTCTAGCCTGCGGGTGCTGAGATAGCACATCGGCTCCCTGTTCCTCACACAACCTCCACACAATGCCGCAGGCAATACTGTGACTGCATTACATGCAGGGCTTGGCCTCTCCATATAAATAACTGCAGGTAAACACTCCTGTTTGTGCGTGCCAGGGGAATCCTCCTCCTACGCACATGCTTCCGACAGAGTGAAAGCTAGCCTTGCGGTCAGAGACTTCTCTTAGGCCATTCACTGAGTTAGAAGGTTTGAGCAGCTCACACGCCTTTGCGCCTCTGCCCCAGAGACTTCGTGCCTTATAAAAAAAGGTGATACTATTTGCAGTGGCGTTGTCAGTGAATCGCTAGATGCAAGGTCATGATAACAAAAACTAGACAAAAGGGTTACCTAATAGGAGATGAAGACTTTATTCTCTTTTCAAAGACCTAATTTATCAGTGCTGAAAGCTGAAACATAAAGCAAGAAATATGTGAGCTTTTCTAGCTCTCTATGCATTGAACTCAAGAGATGAATCAGGAGGAAAAAAGAGGAAAAACCTTTAAAAAAATGTGAGGCACCTGAATCTCAAACCCCACATTACTGACTCGCTTACCAAGACCATGTAGGTATAACCTTTTGCCCTTCGGTTAATACCGTAATTCGATAGAGACACTAAATTTGGAATTCTTCTACTTCATCACACAAGTCAAAGCACAAATGTATTTATAATATCATTAAACTCTTGTGATTTCTTCCACACCCTAGAGCAGATGGCTTAGGAAAACTGAGCTAACCGCTAGAATATGTGTGCATCACATTACAAGGCAACCAGCCAATGATTCATTATATGTACTTCTGCTCATATACGGGCGTCAAGATATTTATAATTAGATATATTAAGCATCAAGCATCATATGGATTACAAGTGGGTCTTAAGGGTTGGATAAAACTGCATTTAGTTGTTATGTAGTTTCAAATAAGCCCTTAAAATATAACTTATTTTAATCGACATACAGTTTTAACATCTTGTTGCAGGTCAACATAGAGACCCCAAAAAGGCATTAGATATAGTACAGTACTGCATATTACACAGTCTCTGAAGGCTCATGGTCCATAAATGGAAACAACACATTCACTTTGCACCGAATACATTGAATTGATGCAAAAGGACACATGCTAGGAAAGTGGATTTAATGTGAAGGACACGCTGTCTGCAGTAGTTTATAGCTGGTGCGTGGTAAATATGTTAAATATGCTAGGACATGAGGCTAATCACTGCCAGAGCGGGGCCCAATGACCCACCCACCCAGCCCCCTGAGCCTAATTAGCTCTGAATTTCCTTCGGGGGAGAGACACAAAGCAGCATCCATGCTAGTTCTAATGAGAAGGGAAAGACCCAAACAGGGTCAGATCCCTAACTGCCTGCCACAGCACTGTGCTCTCCCTTGCAGCCCGATTTGACCCTACACACTCTATTTCATCACTGCGGCTTGCGTCAATACTTGATCATGCCATTCGGACTCCACCACACACCTGCTTAATTACACTCGTGAGAGGCAACAGAAGCCATGCATATATTATAGGCCATTAGCAAGAGGTAGAGAAGACTAGACGCAAAATGATAAACAGTGCTGAGGTTTCACAATCGCTAAGCATGATACAAGGTCAACACTGACACAGAAAGGAGAGACAGGTGGATTAATGGGAACAAGATGAAGCAAGCAAGGTCAAAATTCAACATCTCATAAGTCACTGGGTCTGAGGGCACATGTAAAAAGATAGTGATTTACACACAAAGTCTATATTATGCACTTAAAAAAAATACTGACACCTGGCATCAATCATGAAAGAAAGGGAAGCACATTTTATTTCAAATCAAACCCTTCAAAAAGATATCAAGGAAACAACTGGGACCTGGAGCCCAAGTAACAAGATTTTTTTATTGTTTTGGGTCTATGAGTGATCCCAGGACTTGCCCTCTCTAGCTTTGAATTCACCAATCTATCTTATATTACAGTCCAAATCAAACCTCGCAGCTGCACAATGGGGTCTCAGACCAGAATGTTCCGTGAACAGATATGGAGAACGAGTATTTTTAGCTGAAATCAGCCATGTGGAACATTAAGTTGGGAGGTAGGAGCATGATGAGGTGGGGGGAGAAATACTGGGTTTTATGAGGAAAACCACAAAGTGACAGCTGAAGAAAATCCCATGATTTTGAAACAGTAAAGTCTCAGGGACTGCAGTCCTTTGTCTACCCTACTGTCAGTCTTTGCCATTCAGTATAAGCCAAAGTGTTATGTGAGGTTTGTCTACCACCTGACCCTTAAGACAAAACTCTTTAATGTTTCCTCTCACCATTAAGAGGTGGATTTAACCTTCCCATCTGTATGATCACACTTTGACCTCACATCACCAAAAAGTGGTTTTCAAAGCAGTCTAATGGATTTACTCAGTGCTTTATTGATCAGATGGTATCAATACATCAATACAAACTTCAAAGGGGTTATAACAGGATCAGTGGGTTTGGCATTTGGGTAGAAATTCATTGGCAGCAAATAGGAAAGTTATAAAGCACAAATTAATGTAAAAATTAAAGTAAAATTAAATGATTTACGGACAAAACCCTTATTTAAAATGAAGACATTTCAAATGAATTTAGTTACAATCTGTACACTTATTTCCACATAAAGCCAACATTCTTTATGTACAAAGATATATGGTCTTTTTTTTATATTTATGAGCGATTGGGAAGTATTTGAGTGTGTAAAAATTTGTCTGCAAAATGTTCTGGTCACAAGTAAATGAGAAAGAGAAAGGGAGAAATACTCTAGGCAGGCCAGTCAGGCGATACTGACATACTTTGACGTCTCACTTCCACTTAGGCACTGAAGTAAGTTGCCATTGCTTCTCTTTCTCCCTTCTATTATTTTCTTTCTATCTCTCTTCTAATTTTCCAATACATTACTGGGTGTTTTGTCCTCCTTCCTACCACACTTGCTACTTTTACCTAGCCTTGAGCTTTCTTTGGGCCTGAGGCTGTGCTACGTAAATATCTGTATCTGTAAGAGGAGGTAGCAGGGACACATGGCACCAACTCAGTCAGTCCAGGCCTCATTTTCAATCCCCTGTTCGGGCTACTGCTTTTTGTAGTGAGGCATAATGAGGGCCCGCTGATGGCAGGTTTCCCTGTGGAGAGTCCCAGGATGTGACTGGGAGTACAAATATATGATCTTTACCATTAGATTGCATGCTAGCTAGATAACCATAATTAAGTTAGCAAGATAACCCTGATTTGGGTTTAGGAAATTTAAGCAGCATCTGACAGTAAATGAATTGTATGGTGCCACTAATGCATTTTGTTTTTGTGAATACAGATTTTTAAAAATGAATATACCTTTGTATTTGTGAACAATATTACGTGCTATTATGAATAAAGTTACATATAAAAATACAAATAATATTCACATCTGTATGGAGGCGATGGCTACCACTTCTGATTTTAGTTAGTTTAGTCGTTTGTAGACATGTGGTTATCGTTTGTAGGTCCACGGTGTTGTCAGATATTAAAATGATGTAATCTGCAAAGTCCAGTTGCTTAAAACTTGACTGTTCTCTCCATGAAATACCTTGTCCAGGTCCTTCAGATGTGTTTCATGATGTAGTCAATTCCCAACAGAAGGAGCAGTGGAGAGAGAATGCATCCATGCCATACTCCAGTAATAGTATATCTTACAGTGTTAGAAACTTAAAGACTATAAGATTACTTAACACCTCAGCATGTGGCAAGTATGTGATGATTGAAGCTGCAAAATGGCAATGGGTGGGGTATAATCTTGCATTACTTGTTGGCTGCATTAGCTTCATAGCTCCAGGGGAAATGATAAGAAACTCTGGCTACAAAACCTGCATTGCCTGTTTGATGACATCTGGTAAGAGGATGATTGTGTAATTGTGTTTGATTTTTTTCAAACACCATTTAATGAATGAAGAGGTTTCTGAATTATATATGTGTTTATCTAACTTTAAGTGCTGTCCCATTTGGGAGTGTTTTTATAAGCTTCTGCTTCAAACTAAATAAAAAATAAAACTGAGTAAGCCATTAAAATAAGGAGATGCCCTCTGTACTGTTCTTCTCCCCTCACAAAGAGTTGTGGTTCTTAACGCCTTGCTGCGTGAGACCCTGAGGGAGCTGAAACAGGAAAAGGGTAAGTGCTATCGATTTGCACTTCCTGCCTCACTGGGCAGTCACAGCAGGGTGAGCTGCCTGCCTAACCGTCTGCCTCCCAGCATGGCACTGACCCTGGCTGACCACTGACACTGTGTGTGTGTGTGTGTGTGTGTGTGTGTGTGTGTGTGTGTGCGTGTGTATGTGTGTAGGAAGTGCTGAGGACCCATGTTGATGTGATAAAAGGAAACGAGGGGAGTGTTTGTCTTTACAACAGTTAGATCTTATCTTAACACACAGATGGCATCACAACTATGTGTGTGTGTATGTGTGTGTAGAGCTGAATTTCTTAAGTGTTTGCTTATTTGCTTCTTCAAACTGTTCCAGGTTGTTTACATAAAGGGGTGTATATGATGATAATCTGATGATATATTCAGTTTGTAAAAGCCGTTGAAGTCTTTCCTGGTAACTTCACACTGTTATTAAAAAAAAAAAAAAAAGGTATCTGCCACTGCATCCCTGTACATGTGAAGCCACTAAAAACTTCAGAGTATTATTCAGCAAGTACTCTTCATTATTAGACAAACATTACAAAGCATATTCGTGTGATGTGTGCTTATGAGAGTAAGAAATTCAACTGTAAGCCTGCACCCAGGCTCTCTGTAACTCTCTTTTATTAAAGGTTTAGTGTTCAAAGTTAGCTTGTGACTGGTACTACAAGGCTTATGCTAGTAGTATGTAATTTAGTTCTTGATTTGAAGGTGCAAGAGGATGCCATCCTCCTGTCAATAAACAACAACAAATACAGGGATCCTCGAGTTACAACCGTCTCGACATGTAAGGATTGAAGTTTACGATGCTCACTCCCACTGGGCATACACTGTTAGTTTTGCACTTACAGACTACGTGGGGGAACTAGTTTGGTTGCGTGTGGTGGAAGAATATGCAGGAATGCAGCCTATGAATTAGGGAGTTTTCCTTTTTCTTTTTCTGTGGCTTAGGGTTAGGATCTGTTTCAACTAACACCAAAATGTGGGTTCCATCACTGTCATAGGAACGGATCCGGGTCAAAAATCGAGGTCCTCCTGTTATTCACATCATTAACTCCACAATGATTTATACTATCTGTACTATCTGCATGTTTTAGTGCCATACATGCCTTAACACACCCACTTCAACTCAGTAAAGGGTTGTTTATAAACTGATTAGCTGGAGGCCTCCAGGACCTGGGTAGAGAACCTCTGGTCTAAGTAACACAGTATAAGATTAGCCTGCTGGTCCAAACCCTTTTAAAATGCAAAAACTGCACATTTTGGTCAAACCATTATTTAAGGGCTTCACCAGGAACTACCATCTCCTCTGTGGGCCTTTTTTGACTGCCTCAAGGCACCCTCCAACCCAGTTGGACCTGGCTGGAGCTTTCTCCCTCTGACGTCTCTGCTGAATCTCCACAGCATTGACTCTCATGGAGCTCACTGTAATGGCTGATCCATCGGAGGCTCATTAGGAGCCCGTGCACAGGGGCTTTCTGTAATGGCCGTGTCGCTTCCAATAAAAGCCCTGCGAGGCGAAGGCAGAGGCGTGGAGCGGCGCACCACATATCACACACAGAGCTCTGCTATTAGGCAGGGCACAAGGGTAATTGAGATATTATGCAAAACAATCACAACAGGCCCCTCCGTTTAATGAAGGCTAAAGGAAGAAGCGGAGGACAGGAGAGCAGGAGAGATGTACACAAATACACAAAAAGATATTCAGCAATAGGATGAGTGGCATGAGCATATATAGACTTGGCCACTGTTTGTATGAGGCTGGGCATTACTACAGCAAATTCCAGTATATACCTTATACCTTTGCACCAGTTACAGTCATCAACCTCATCATTGTAAAAATGCTGTGATTTTATTGGTGTCTGTGCTCTTTATTTAATCTTCATGAAAGTGGGGATCAGGAGTCAGGACTCCACTTTTTTGTATACTGTTCAAATCCAGTTTCCATATACATAAGCACCAGTACAAAGTAAAACATACAGTATTCATTATTCATTATTACAGTTTTCACTACTTCTGCTGATAAAAATCTCTAAACATTGACAGTTGTTCGGAGTATTGGATGGGGACTAAGATAACATAACACTCTCAACCACGCCAGCGAAGCATGACAAGATTTGAGTTCAAATCAGCACTGAAGGATCCTGCAATCCAGCAATACACAAAGTAAAAAACAGTATCTATCTGAATGCCTGTTCATCCATATGTGTTCCATATCATGGCTGCTACCTCACAAAACAACACAGCTCATACAAGTGAAAATAGAATATAGTAAGCGCACATGGTGTGGGCGAATTTAACATATGGAACAACCACATATACAGCACAAAGCTGTAACTTAAATCCTATAATTTGCTTCATTTTCAATGCAAAATATTTGTCTTCTTTTTCTTTTTTAAGTATGAACCAAATAAGATCCTTCCTGAGAGCTTATCCACCTCAGATCAGTCAAAATATATGTAAAATAGTATATGTGCACCTACAAATTTAAGCCACTTTCATTTTGATGGTCCTCCTCAGAGAATTTAACATTTAACAAACGTTATGGTGAAAATGGATTATCAAAAGTATTAGTTATAAAAAATCATTAGATTCAAGTTTTAGGTTAAGGTTAGTGGTAGATTTAATACATTATTTTATTTTCAACTTAAGGTAAACTTACATTTAAACATGCTGAGCATATACAGTAAAGTTTTACTGAAACATTCCCTAAGGAACTATCCCAGCTATGCTCACCATGATGTAACAATTCATACAAATTTTCGTAATTAACACAGAGATGGTGAAATGAAGAGAGTAAATGAAGGTCAAAAACATGCAGTTCACATGTCATGGGGGCACATTCATAGACAAACAGAGTTGGCCGTAATTACAGCAGTTTCAAAACAAGAACCTGACAGTCTAATGAGGAGACTTGCACCATTTATAATTCAAATTGCATTCAGTGTATCTTCTTTGGAATCAAAGCAAAAACTTGCAGCTAATTAAATTTGCTGACAGTCCAATCAGTTCAAGAGACTTTCAAAGCTGACAGCGCTTTAAGCTGTACTGTAAAATACTGATCAATTAAATGCAGCATCGACAATGTTCTCTCGCCCACAAGGGGGATGAACTGGCATGGAGAGGTGAAGTGCTCGGCAGTTTTGTCCCTGCGCTTGATTACTCGCTTTTTGGCAGACTGCAGATGCCCTCTACTGGTTAAAAGCAGTAATACAGGCAGGTATGTGTCTGGAGGCTGTTTACTTATTACAAAAGATAAGCTCACTTCTTTTAATGTGCACTGCTGAAAAGATTCGCATAATGCTTTCTATCTTCTCTGAGGTATCATACCCAATCTCCAATGACGAAGGAGCAGCTAGACACAGAAAGGTGGACAGAATGCGTAGCGTGTTTAACCCCTGTTAAACAGAAAACATGAGAAACAATAGGATCTAAATGGAAAAGATGCAGCATGTTAACACTGTCTTCTAGTTTAATGTCAGCTTTGACATTTCCCAAATCTTAGCTCGGGCATAGTGGAAGGATGCTGAGCTTGGATGGGGCAGTTTAATCTCACTGACATTCTGTGAGGGGCATCTGCATGCTTTGGGCTCCTTCATTCTTTCTAACTGGCATTTAAAACTACAGCATCAACAATAACAATGAAAAAACTCTCATGGCGTGATGTTTTTGGCTCAGCAATCACACGTTCCAATGCAGGATCACAAATGAGTGGAGGAACAAGGGAGAGGAGGAGGAGAAAGAGAGCTGCTCTGAAGGAAAGGAAGAACAAATGGATGGCTAGCTACACCCTCCCCTCCCACCACCTTCCTCCCCAATCCAGCAGACATGAAAGGCTCCTTTCAAAACAGGCAGTGGACGCATCCGCCAAACAGTAGCAATCACTCAATTTAAAGAGCTGTAAGACTGTGTAATTTCACCAATCTAAAGAGAGAGAGGGAGAGAGAGAGAGAGGGAGAGAGAGAGAGAAAGAGAGAGAGAGAGAGAGAGAGAGAGGGAGAGAGAGGGAGCACTGATTAGCAATTGATACAAGAAAGAGATGTTAAGGGGGTTACAAGTGGAGGAAATTAAAGGAAGTGACACAGAAAAACATGAGAATGAGAGGGAGAGAGAGAGAGAGGGAGCAAGAGAGAGAGAGAGCATGTAAAAAAGAAAAAAGAAGACTGCCAGACCGAGCTGAAGAAAGCGAGTGAGAAGGAGAAATGCAGGGAGAGAGAGAACAAGAAAGATAATGAGAGAGAAAGGTAATGAGACAAACAGAGCATGAGAGACAGAGAGGGAGTGGGAAAATGAAAGAGAGAGAGGGTGTGTGTTATTGGCCTGCTCTTACAGGTCTCTGCTGGGAACTTAAACAGTCCGGGCAGATTCACTGGCACAAGAGCAGGCCCAGAGATTAGAGTCAGCATGTCGGGTGTGCGCCTGCACACCCGCAACAACAACAGGGTGCAACTGTAAATCATAGTGTGTTTCCAGTAGGTGGTGAAACTGCTTGCATGCACAAAGAATGTCTGCCATCATATTGTTCCAGTGAGCTGAACAGTCAGGTCCACACAAGGTCAGTCAGTGACATGTAAACACACATAAACCAGTGTGTATCTACACATCTAAACCGCTGCGTATCGGCACGTCTGATCCAGCGTGAATCTACGCATCTAAACCACTCTGTGTATACACATCTAAACCAGCCTAAATCTGTACATCTAAACCAGCCTATATCTGTACATCTAAACCAGCATGTGTGCCTCTAGCACCCAGCAGCTGCAATCGATACTCCTGACCCAGCAGTCCTCAAACAGCAGCTCTCTGCACTTACACCACTGCAGGTCACCTCGCAGTCAACAGCCAAGAGAAGACAAGAGTGCAGGTGGACACACATAGACACATAAACAGGTACACACACACACACACACACACACACACACACACACACACACACACACACAAACACACACACACACACCCACACACA
>JBBMFX010000017.1:6850674-6862476 GCA_037832545.1 Rhabdalestes septentrionalis
CACACACACACACACACACACACACACACACACACACACACACACTCACACACACACTCACACACACTCACACACACACACACACACACACACACACACACACGTACTCTCAAAGTGTTAGTTATGGATCAGAGAATTACCAGTAACTGTGATGGGGGATCCTGGTTTCAATACAAACACCTGTAAAAACATCAACACATTTTCTTCCTGGCAAAAATATAGTCCAACAGCCCGGATATGTGTTCTGCCCAAAGTTGACTTCTTTAGTTTTGCAATCGGGCTGTGGATCTAATTTAGCCAAATTAACAACAGGCAAAAAATAAACATACGCCAATGGCAATATAATCCGTTCTAATGGTCTTGTCAACAGACAGAACAAGATGACTCACCCACAACTACAGCTTTAAAAGTTACATTTTTTTATTTAAAAAACAAACAAACAAACAAAAAAAACACTTTTTGTGGTATACTGTCACTTGCAGGAACTAAAAAACAAAAACATACTCTGTTTTAAGGTATAAAGCCATATGAGCATATGTAGTTTAAAAAGATTCTTAAATATCCACAGTAGATCTGTTTCACACTGCTGTAACATTGCGATACTGGACTTTATTTATGGTTTACATAGATGCTACATGTGATTGCAAAAATTGTAGTGCTATCCTTGTTCACCTATGATGCCAGCTAGAGGATCAATGGCCTACCTGTTTAAAGGCATGATGACAATTAACACTGCCAAAATATAAAAACATAAATAAAATGCTTCTGGACTGCTGAGCCACTATATGATAAAGCAAAAACTCTCACACATTTATAACCAGCAAAATGTTATTTCTATTTAATTTATATTCAGAACAGCCCTACCTAAAGTGAAATTCTGGCTATGGCACAAATATACACACACATATTTTAGGCATCCATGTCCCAACAGCCCCACGGAGGTGCTATTTCTCCTCCAAATCTGGATAGATCTTCTTTCCTCCTCTCAGCCAAGTTAAGACAAATAGCACTCCCACAATCCATCCATCCATCCACCCCATTCATAGCACCCTCTCACTCCCCTCTGCTATATCCCTCCCCAGAAAAACCCCCCTCCTCCACACACTCACAGCACAAAGCACACAGTTCCAGCAGGCCTTGTTCGGATCCACACAACTTCTCCATTGAATCAGCTTCCAGGAACTTGGAAGTAAATCCCTCTCCCCCAAAAATTCCACAGGATTTAGGCCGAAAAACACAGGAGTGTCACAAGCTGTTCCTGCTGTGATGGGGATGCTGTACTTCATCTGTGGGATGGTTTGAGATCAAGGACATGGTAGCCTTTGAAGTCCATCTGGAGAAGAGCAGAAAAACTAGACAATCACAAGCAGTGGCCTTGCTCAATCACTTCCTAACCCCTGAGTCACTGACAGATACTGGACTTGATTTAAATCTCCTTGGTTTGTGAGCTGCACTTCCATCATTACTAAAATGTGGAGGAACTTGGCTTATCTGAAAAACAGCTCTGTAAACACTGAAAAGGCCCACAGATCGACAGATCGTCTAACGCAGAAAGACGAGCCTCCTGCAGTTGACCTATCCCTGCTTCACCCACAAATGTTTTCTTTTGTAGCAACTTTGGTTGCAAGGTTGGACAAGCTGGGTTTGTTTACATTGATATAATAATTAGAACTGCAGAAGAAAATTGGAGAATCCATTCGCAAATATGTGACACGCACCTTTAGTGTTTAGCAACTGACCACTATACTCATCTGAAGAAAAAACTCTTGCCCCAGATGTCTTATTATCAGTCCCTCCAGATTCAGCTATTAAGTAGTTTATGTGACTTCAAAGTGTACAAATATGTGTCACATATTCATCTTTTCATTGTTGTTTCAATAATAGCTAAGTGCTCATTGTTTCCTGGTGAGCTCTGGCTGCATATTCACACATGGGCAGATGTGGAAAATGAAAGAAATCACAGTAAATCTATGCATGCACCAAAATCCTAAATACTGACCTAAAACCCAGATCTTATTTTTGTTAGGATTTCCAGAAATGTATTTATTTTGATCAGAGGAACAACAGTATGCTGTTAACATGATCATGTGAATAATCAGTACCTCCTGAAATCTGACGATGATCATCTTACAGGCGAATACACATTTCAAACTAAAAAAAACTGTAGCAACAATACATTTGCTATAACGTTACAATTAGCTTATTTATAAGGCCAAAAAAACACACTTAAACACATTTAAACTACATTGAACGAATAAAACTTAATATTAAACTCTAGATTTAGTCAAGATGAGTTACATGCTGCAGTTGTAGGTCGAACTGGGTTTTGTTTAATACTGTGTAAAGCTTGTCCAACCTGGCAACAGTTGCTGCAAACGAATGTGTTTGTGGGTGAAGCATGTAACAGTCAGTTAGGTCAGTGCTGGAAAAATCAGATGTATTTGTGCCGTTCTGAGGACATGCAAGGAATTCATCTGACTATATATCAAACACCCATATCACACTACACTGCCCACTTAAAAGATTTGCCATCATTACAGTAAAATAGAGTAAACATGGACAAAATGCATTACTTTCTAATTACCAGCCACATACACTGATGTGACTCGGTGTGTGTGTGTTTGTGTGTGTGTTCATGTGTGTGTGTAAAAGAGTTGGAGAGAAATGGCACAATCAATGGCAGTCACTTTACTAAGGATGCATATTCAGCTTTTTACATAAAGAAAATATCTATTGCAATTTTTTTATTTATTTAAGGATTCTATAAAAAGTTTCACCTGAATCTGTACAAAACAGCTCATTCCTAACACACAGACACACGCGCACTTTGACTTTGACTAAACAGTCAAAAGTGTGTTCCTGCTCAAGAAGTGTTTTTGCTGATTCCTGTTCCAGGTCTGACCCCTGGTTCTAAAGCTTCACATGCGGCCATCTCCAGTGTCTCATGGGCAATGTAGTATTTCCTGCGCTGGGGCAATTTGTGCAGCATTAATGAGAAAGAGGTCACGCACCCAGCATTAGCTCGCATTACACTGCATACTTACTTTACGACAGCGTGGACAAATGACCAGGAGAAGTTCAGAGATAAAAATAAATGAAAATTAATGGCAACAATCCCAGTGTGCATTACTGTTTGATGTTTTAGTCTAGGACATCAATGCATTACACTTAAATGTGGGGTATGTTGTCTTTATGAAGACCACCATCTGTTTCTAGCTGTTCTGCAGTTCGGTGCATCATTAATCATTAAAGTCAGGCGATACTGCCAGAATACCTGCATGGATCTCTTGCCATGCCAAATACCTCTCTCACTGTATATTGAGTATTCACTACTCTACTTACACACACACACACCATCCTACAACTAAAATCTATTCCCATGCACAAAGATTCCTGACTCCATCCCCCTCACCGTCCATCTGGACAAACAAAGAGACACTCACACACATACAAATGCACACACATACAAATGCACACACACACACACACACACACACACACACACACACACACACACATACACATACACACACACACACTCTTACACCCAAGAGGATAATCCAATGAAAGTGTGTGCACCAAGCATTTCTTTCAGAAGAATTTGTTTCTCCTCTTTATCAGAGGAATGCCATCGAGAGGCTTCACACCACTATGTAATGCAGAAACATACACATGAACAGCAGTAGCAGTGCAGAACCTGTTTGTACTGGCTCCAAAAATGTAAAGGGCAGAATTGGTGGGCTAGTAAACTACAGTGTCCTCCAAAATTATTGGCACCCTTGCTAAAATGCTTACAAATGTTAGTATCTTACAATTGTTTTGAAACTTTTAAGGAGACATCAATGACTTCTGGTTTCACTGGGGTATGAAAATGAGGTGACACAAATCCCTTAGTCAGTCATTCATCACCATGGGAGAGATATAAGAGCATTCCAATGTTATCAGCCAAAAGTGTGTCGACTTGCACAAATCAGGGAATGAATACAAGAAAACTGTACCTAACTTTCACCCATATCAGGAGTTAGAGCCATCATTTAGAACTTTAACAAATACAAAACTATTATCAATTACCCTAAGAGAGGACACAAGGCTATTTTGTAAGTAGCCATAGTGAGGGAAAAAAACAAAAACAAAAGAAATAATTGGTTTAGAGTTACAGTGTTTGATACGAGCTTGTCTCCCAATCAATCAGGTGATATCACCTCCATGCCAACAAACTGTTTGGAGAGTATACCACTGCATGGATATTTTGGAGCATCTGTGATGCTGTGGGAGTGTTACTCCAAAAAAGGCCATGGCAGTATTATCCACATACATGGCTCATCGATTCCAGGGAGTACCAGGAGTTTTTAAATCAAAATATGGCTACGTCTGCCAAGAAGCTACAACTTGTTTGCAGTTGGATTTTCCAGCAATATGATTTTCCATATTAAGCTCCATCCAAAATGATCAAGTGAACTCAATGTCAAGATTTCACTATGGCCATCCCAGTCACTTGACCTAAATCAAAATGAAAACCTGTGAGCTGAGCTCAAACACAGAGTTTACAAGGGAAGACCTGGGACTCTGGAGAGATTCTGTATTGAGAAAGGGCTGAAACTTCCTTCTTCAGTGAGTCTTACAAAACATTAGAAGAGGACAATTTAATCAGATAAATCTTAAAAGGAATTTAGCCATTTCCACTCATTTCAAATACAGGTGCCAACGGATTATTATTGGAAATAATCCCTACGATTATGGAATCCAGAGGCCCAAGCCTCAACCTGGATGCCACAGTGAGTGATGCTGACCTAAGCATTGGTTCCTATAGTCACTTACATTAGCCCAGTGGTGGCTTATCCCACAGGCTGACCTATGTGCTATACTATATGCACTGACGCTGGTCGGAGGTTAGCTGAGTTGCACTATACTCACTGTGGCTGGTCTCAGGTTAGGCGTGCTTTGTGTAATTATGGTGGATCCAGTCAGAGCTGAGCTCTATATATAAAGCGTCTGGCTCCTTGGCACCAGGGCCCAGCTTAGCTCCCATTACACCGACTAATTTGGACCAAGCCAACAAGCAGACGCCAATTCTACTCTTTACCACCTCTCAAAAACACACAAACACTTCACACACCCCGGAACAGCTACGGACAGGAGATTAGGAGGGACAAAATGAACAACATAAACTGCATATTATACCACTAAATTGTATGTGTACTTCAGATTTGTCTCTTAGTTTGTATCCATTATAAGAGAACCATCTAGGTGTTTTTTTTAAACAACTGAATATTTATATAAACCATTTTAAAAAATGCCAGCTGTCATTTCTGTTGTGGGCATGTTCCATGGCAAATTAATCAATGGAAATTGTTAAAATATTTCAATATTTAGCCAGACTTTTGTAAGGCCACTAAGAGGAAAACAGAGCAGGGTAGGGAAGAGAGCAGATGTGCAAGGTCTCTCTTGACACACAAGTGAGAACAGCAGTGCTCTAGAGTGGATCACATGTCACTGGACGGCATAGCACCTGTTTCTTCCACCACGGGACCCATTACTGCCCCCCACCCCCTTCCCTCTCTTGCTCCACCATTAGATCATGACTTGGCTCTGTGTAAAACACCTTGACATCCAGCAAACTCCCTTCCCCAGCCCCTGCCCCTAGGGGCCCTGTCCCTCAGGTTCAGGGCAGGAGTGAAGCACTTGCTATCCCTGGAATGGCCTAAATTCTTTGTTACTACAGTTTTTGAAGTAAAGTGAACACATCCTCAGGAGATTTTCATTCCTTACAGAACTTGAGGGGAACTTACTACACCTAGAATCTACCTTTGTTAACTGCTGTTCTTCATATAAAAAGCTAACATTCCTTCTAATAAAAAGCTACAATTCCACAGGGGAAGGATGCAACAGAAGAGAATGAAATTAAACACATAAAGAGACATTACTGGAACTGGATAGCAAGTAGATTGTTACAGAAACAGATGTTTTATTTGATTCTATTCAAAAATACACAACAAGTCCATAATGTTACTATTTTTTTCAGAATTGTTCAAAGTGGTTATGATTGGAATCAGATGTCTGAATCATTTAGTGTCTCCAAATATCGACTTCCAAAACATGTGTTACACAAACAGGCAATAATTAAATTTTAACTTCTGGTTTTAGCCCTATCTATTCAATGCAGAGAGGCAAAGTAATGCTCAGATGTATCATTTTGTTTATATGAATGAACACAATATTACCTTAAACTCAGAAGACATGCAGAGATTGTCATATTGAATAGTAACTAAAGTGTCTATATTTGCAGATACCTTGTTCCTATCACCACCATTATAAAAACATCCAGGTAAGTAAGTTTCTCTATGATGCATTGTTTCACCTCAAGCCACTCTAAATGACCATATTTACAACTGAATTGCAGAATTAAAAAAAAATATATGTGCAGTTCCCCTTTAAGTGCAGTTAACTCAGGAAATGTAACTTAAGATATTATTGCTATCACTGAGATGAAAAATGTAAAAATGTAAAAAGCCTTCACCCCCTTGTCTTGTTTCTTCCTCTCCCTCTCTAATGATTTTTGCTCAAGACAGAGCAACACAAGACAGCTGGTGTCTCCAACAAGCCTCTTCTCTCGCAAACACACATACATACACACTCGGTGTGAGTGACACTCACAGATGTTCGAGCTCATGTCTTGTTCGGCCCTCCAGCCCCTGACGCTAACGTGATTGTTTGCTATTAAGCAGTGAATTCTTCCATGACCAGCATGACCAGTATTATCTGTCAGTGTTTCCTCTCTGTTTCGAGCGCTGGATTGGGCTCATTGTTTCCCCGTTGGGTGCGTTCCACAGCGCTCAGCCAGCAAAGCCCATCTGCACTCCAAGCAAAACACCTTCACAAAGACACCACTTCCTCCACCTCCTCCTCTCTCACTCATCGCAGTCGGAGGCAGCCTCAGGAATGACTTAATCCAGCCACTCCAGAGAACAGTGCATAGCTGCAAAGGGCCTGACAGTGGAAGGCTGGATGGGAGAACTTCTACCTACAGAAGGCATCTACAAGTAGAAGATGACCTTGTAGCTTTTCCTGTTATTTTGCTGGAAAAAGATCATGCACCTACAAAATAGTACATTTACATTTTGCATATTATATAATGTAACAAGATTTTATTCAGACTTTTATTCGGACTGATTTTATTCTGACCCATTCAACTAATGGTGAGTTGTCCCTGTGATCAGAAGCGATTTGTGCTTTTGAATCCCAGGACTGCCAGTGGCACCACTGAGGTACCCTTGAGTAAGGTACCATCCCCAAGCACTGTTCTCCAGCATCAATGGATATCCACTGCTTCACTGGGTGAATGGTTTAAATGCAGAGAAGTGTTTCACACACAGCTGTACTGTGGTGTGTTCACGTGTGAAAAAATAGCCACTTTACATTCGTCATTACAAGTTCACGCAATGTAAAGAACAGCGAGTCTCTTCAATGGTGAAACAATTGGAAAAAAATGGGCAGCAACATACAATCTGAATGACTCAAAGAGTGCACACATCCATCCAGACAATTGAATTCGGAAAATACACGACAACTTGTTGCTTAACAATACCAGCCACTGAGTGACAAGACTCACATGTTTAATGTAATGCAGGGACAGGCATCCTTACTCATCCAGGTTGGGGTATTACTCACCACTCATAACTTTCTGACCAACTCTGTAAAACACACTCTTACCAACAGTAGAAGAGAACTGGTCCTACTCAGTAATTTAGTTAGAAGGAAACTGTTAATCACAGACATGTTACCATCTCTGAACAAGGCACAGTCAGTTATATTTGATTAAAATAACAAAATGAGACAGTTAAAAAAAAACTGCGACAAGATGGAAACTTTATGAATAAAACTTGTTTCTGAATGTCTGGTCTGTATGTGTACGGTTGGGATCTTTTTTCATATCCATCCGTTTTATATTAAAATCACTTTTTGTGCAGATGTTATTGTGCCCGACTGTACATCTGTGACACACCCTGATGTCTGTTTATCTCTCTTGTTCATAATGCACGGTTCCATGTAAACATATATATAAAAAGAATTTTATCAATATCATAGCAAACACTCTTGAGAATGTAATTTTCCCTATGTAGTGGCATATTAGAATAATGTTTTGTGTGTGTGTGTGTGTGTGTGTGTGTGTATGTGTGTGTGTGTATGTGTGTGTGTGTGTGTGTGTGTATGTGTGTGTGTTTGTGTGTGTGCAATATTGCTTTGTTTGTTGTAAGCTTTATACTCTCACAACTTGGAGCGATGTCATAAATGAATACGATGAAGAACCTTTTTAAAGTTGAAGGGTCTAAACAGCCTAACCCAAGAAGCATTTATTTGTAAAAGTCTACACTTGCAATAGACACAGTATTTCATTCTGTCTTACTCGCACCACAAATCTATCATAACTTTCCTAACTTGTTATACATTCAATCATGCATGCTCACACACACACACACACACACACGAAGATGCCAGAGTTTCTTGCATCTACAGCTGCCCTGCTCTTCATATTACACCTGACCAGTGTTCGTATGGGATGCACACCCCTCTGGGCTTTTCCTCAAAGGGTCAGTCCCCAAAAGGCAAAGGCCCGTGTCTAGCAGCTCCACTCCAAATGCAGCCAGGTAGGGCCCTGTAAAACTCTTAGGCCTATTAGAGTGGAACGTTTACTGGAGCAGAGACAGAGTGAACAACAACAAAACAGGGTCAAACCTCACGGGTGAGAATGCCACACAAACACACATACACAA
The DNA here is from genome assembly GCA_037832545.1 of Rhabdalestes septentrionalis. Classification (NCBI taxonomy): domain Eukaryota; kingdom Metazoa; phylum Chordata; class Actinopteri; order Characiformes; family Alestidae; genus Rhabdalestes; species Rhabdalestes septentrionalis. The sequence continues at coordinate 6,859,446 of JBBMFX010000017.1, forward strand.
GTGCACTTCCCACACTTTCTCTCATAAATAACATGCAGTACCTTTTCATAAGGCAACTGCACCTCTATGAACACACTGTTTCTTCCCTCACACACACATTCACACTACAGCAGAAAGAAAAAGCTTGTTTGGGCCAGGGAGACTGTTTTGAAAGGCGGTCAGAGGAAAGCAGCCCTCTCCCAAAATATTTATTTCTCTAATGCAACAGGCTCCACACTAGATCTACCCCCTGCCTGGCCAGGCCGCCCCACTGTCCACAGCGAAGGCGGGAAGTACAGTGACATATCTGAATACTCCAACATCAACATTTATTCAACATATGGTCAACTTTTACTTATCTCTGCTTCAAATGAACTACCTCATGTTGGCCCCAGGTGCTATTACTGACTAGGAGCAATAAAAAAAAAATTTCAGAGTGGAGCCCAGCCAGACCGGCTCTCAGCCAACAGGACCCCCAGAAGATGATGCGCAAGCTGCTTGGTGATACCCGTAATGATGTTGTCACAAGAAAATCAGTAACGTCATAGGAGGAGGGGGGGAACCACATTCTGTTAGAGTGACATACATTTTTCTAATGCATATTGGCCATTCATCATTATTTACATGGCACAGGGTGTTTTAAAAATAAACACAAATAAAAAGTTCCAAATTGACAACAAACATGACAGAAAAATTAACCTTACTGCATGTACAAACAGCAAATGCCTTCAAACTCCAGCGGAGTGCCTTGCAGAACTGATCACTGCACCGTACACAGTGGATGGATGAAGCAGACAGGTAATGCATATAACAAAACAGAACCATCTACGGCATCCTTACCTTCTGTTTACCTGCTGCTGCCACTACTCCTCGGTCCACTTCGCCATCCTGCTTCATGTTCTGGCCAGCCAGTACCATAGTCTTACATTCTGTGCAGCAGCCGATGGTCAGCTGCTTGCCATCATCCACCACCAGCGTGCGGCCGACCCTCGGGGCGTACAAGAAAACAGGCAGCCGGGCCACAGTAACCACTCTCAGGCCCAGCGCTCTCCTCTTCTCCCGCCGGCAAAAGAAGCAGACAAAGGAGTCACAGCTGTACTGCCGTGACCAGGGGCTGCTAGACGGGCCCTGCCCTGATCCTGAGCTCTCATGCTGGACCCACTGTGCCAGCAGATCGTGGTAGCAAAGAGCACAGGCTGACACCAGGCCCGTGGCATCGGCAGAATGGGCACGAGGGGCTGGTGGGTGCACAGTCAAAAAAGGGAAGAAGGGCTCTCTCTCTGCACAGCGGCCTGGAGGATTGACCCGAAGCTGGTACTCCATACCTGTCGAAAGCTGCATCCCACACAGGTAACAGACTGAGGTGTGGCTTGTTGCTGTGGTAACGCGGACAGAGTTAGAGACAGTCCTGGGACTGGCGGGGACACCCCCTCCACTGGTGGCCTGATGGTATCTCCCAAGGAAGGTGCTCACGGATGTGATGAGTTCCTCACTGAGGCACAGACGGTATGCTGCCCAGATGTCCTCCAGAATGGAGTAGCAGGTGCTGCAGCAGTGCACCTGACCGTCCCGAATGCCCTGGGCGCCTGGTGGGCATGGCAGCAGATTGATGAAGGGGAAGTACATAGCGCCACGGGCTTTGCCCACTCCAGCACGGGCGTAGGCCACCCGAATGTCCCGTCCACAGTCCCGTCCACATAAGTAACAGGCCTCTCTGGCAGGCCGTGGTGGAGTCATAGGAATTATGGGATGAGAGAAGGGGCGGGCCTTGGGTACACCATGTACCCACTCTGACCTGATACCATCCACCTGGGCCAGAGTGGGCGAGAGGGGGTCGGGTTTACCTGAATCCAAAGGCACCACATAGAGTCGCTGCAGGACGGGTACATCAGCCAGCTCGAAGGCCCGCCACTGCTGCAGGAGCGAAGAGTGGCAGCTGGCACAGACTAGCGTACGGCCACCGGGGCTGAGGGGCAGGGCACCAGGCGGAGGGGTGTGGAGCCAAAGAAAGGGGAAGAAAGGTTCTGTGGCAGCTCGCTCCTGCTTCTGCACGCTCACCTCAAAGCGGGCACCTGGCGGAAGCCTCCTGCCACACACATAGCAGGAGCATCTTTGGATCCGCCCCCTCTCCCTCTCCTCCTCCTCCTCCTCCTCCTCCGTCTCGTTGCAGTCAGACGCGTTGATGACGTCACCGTGCACCCGGGATGAAGCCACGGCCGCTGACGTGGCTGCGTCATCGACGCCTGCGTCGAAGAGGAGCTGCTTACCGCTGTTGCTGCTGCTGCTGCGCGCGACGATTCCGGCGTGGAGGCGCGCGGACGCCTCTCCATGGGCTCGCGCAGGAAACAGAGGCGTTCGGGGCACGTGAGTCATGACATCTGAAGCGCGGCCCTCGGTTCCAAGAGGCTCGTGCGCGTCGTAGCGGGTGGCCGTCCGCCGCGTGCCGACCCCGTTCCTCGCGCTGTCTAGGGTCGCGTGCGCTTTGCCTCCTCCGTCCTCCAGCTCGTTCTCGTGTTCGTTCTCGCTCTCGGAGATTGAGGACGACTCGGACCCGTCACCACCACCGTCCCCTTCTCTGCCCTCCAAGTCCCGCGCTGCATTCCAGTCCCGTGCGAGGCGCCGCGAGTCGCACTGGTGCGGCCTCTTCAGCCAGTATACGCGCTTGTCGAGGGGCGTGCGGCTGCGCTCGAACGCGTTCCACTGCTCGCGCAGGAAGCAATGGCACACGGCGCACACCAGCGCGTGCCCGTCCGCCCCCACGTCTCGCGCGCCCGGTGCGGGCTCCTGGCCCTGTAGAAACGGGAAGCACGGCCCACCCTCGCGGCCCCGCGCGCGCACCGGCAGCCGCAGCTCTTTACCCGGGGTCACCCCGCTGCCGCACACGAAGCAGTGCACGAGCGGCGCCGTGCGCTCCTCCGTGCCCATCAGCCGCTGCTTCCTCGCCGCCGCCGTGGAGGAGGGGGTCGCCCCAGCCGATGCCCCCGCCGCTGCCGCCGCGTGAAGCTCCGCGCGGAGCTCCGTCATCCCCCAGCCGCCTCAGACCGGGGCAGCG
>JBBMFX010000017.1:6883184-6924808 GCA_037832545.1 Rhabdalestes septentrionalis
ACACACACACACATACACACACACACACACACACATACACACACACACACACACACACACACACACACACACACACAGCTGGGGAGTTTATTATTCTCTCAATGCCCTGAGAGAGCCAGACATGGGGGAAACAAAAGCAAAAGGAGGTGAAAGGGTGATATTAGACGCAGAGTCAGGAAAGAGGACAATTTCACATGTATTGCTTCTACTGATTCTTTTTCTGAGCACGCAGTAAAGAGCTCTTTTATTTTTGGTTTTCTTAGGCTTTAGGCTCTTCAAAAGGCCAGAACATAATAAAGCATATTGGAGTTTCAGGACCAGCTGCTCAGTTGACAGTTCCATACTGTGACTAGCAAACAATAGCAGAGGGACTAGCAGGTCTGGTCATTCTCTTGATTATATTATTAATGCTTAAAATCTAGTTTCTAGACATTGGAATATTGTTGAGTGAACAACTGTAAATGAAAACATACAAAATAAATTCAGTTTCCTTTATAACATGGAAAAAATATGTAACAGTGCGTGCCTGAATCAGAGTCAAATTCTAGGCTGTCCATCAACCTTAAATGCCCTTGTTAACTGTTTCTGTCTCTTAATAGCTTATCAAATCTCTAAACCTTGTCTACAGTATAATTCTAATTAGGTTAGACCACTTTTTGTTGGTCACTAGAGGCTAAGTGTTATGTCAGCATGGCTCCAGGGAGCGAGGGAGGCGCAGACGCTGAATTCAATTTCTTAAACTTTATTACGAATGACGAAGATGGCACAAGGCCAAACCACAACACAAACCAAAACCCGGGAGACTAGCTTCCAAACAAACTGTAGACATAAATAAAGGATAACGGACTGTGGATAGACCCAGTGAGACATACTGGAGGCTAAATACACACAGGGCTTCCACAGCAACTAAGACGGATATACAATCATTTTTAACTTAAACACTGACTTGCTGAGAACCCACACCTGACCGGTGTACATACACAACGTCACAATAATAGTTCACACAGGCAAGGGCAGGGACCAGGGATGTCACACTTTCTAACTTATAAAGATCCTCAAACTGTGAACATATTATAAATTATACAAAATGTTCACAGTGCTATGCGTTTTGAAAAATGTCATTTGTAGTTAATATATATAGCACTGCATTCCAATCAATTTGTTTACAATCAAACTCAAACTAAAAAAATCCAACAAAGTGGATGAACAACAAGACAGAAAAGCCTTGGCTTCTCGTCTTAAAAGATTGAACACACTACACATCCCATCCAAGGGAAAAGACTGTTAAATAAGAAATCATTCTAAAAGCCTTGAGAACCCAAAGCTCTGGGCCAAGAAAAACACTCACAGTACTTAAACTAAACACTGTCTTCAAGTGTGCTTGTGTGTGGTGCAAGAATACATTTTTTTACTGGTTTTCAGGCAGAAGTCCAATACTGACTACACACTCTTAGCAGGTTTCAAAACAAAACCAAAACATGTAACTGTACATGCTGTAGAATTTGATAAAGTTCTTACCAAGAATAATACATCCTCACAAGTTTCACAAAACAGTTACATTTTGAAAATTCTCATTCCAGTCATTGCATAAGGGGTCACCTTAACTTCACTGTCTGTGACCAGTGGAGGTAGCTCAGGTCCATGAGGTCCTGGGTTTGAATCCTTCCGCCAGCAAGGCCCTTAACCCCAAGTTGTTCCAGGGAGACTGTTCCCTGTAGTTAGGAATGGAAGTTGCTTTGGATTTTTCCCTATTGCCTCTTCATCCAAACACAAACACAAGCAGAAATCAGTTGAATTAAACTAGAATGAGGGATAAAACGAGTGCTATTGTGAGAGCATATAGACATCTGATCTTTTTTTACCTCCATGTCTAGTCCCACCCACTAGCTAGGACTCCCTTAGTAACCAACACTGGGAAGGCATGCCAGCACTTCCTCCAACAACACATTTTAGAAATGCATATACCACCTGTTAGCAACAGCATAAGAGTAATGGCCACACTTGCAGCTCATTTAACTTTCCTCTTAATGCTTGGAAAAGCACATTTACCATTAATGCTTTCCCATGAATGAATAATGATCTGTCATTCTAACCACTGATTGGGTGATCTGGGTGGAGTATCCCAAAGGACATAGGGCAGTCTGAGGAAAAGGAGGAAATGAATATGGGGACTCTGAGACAGGGGAGAAGATAATTAGTCCTGACTGATGTCCGACTGCATTCCCATCTGTGAGTCAGAGACAAAAACTGAGTACACACCTACAGAAATGCAGACACTGCTGGGGCTTGGGGGTGTGTAGAGGCGGGCGGTTGGTGAGAAGGATAAATGTGTGCAGGACTTTTCAGGAAAGGCAGATAACGAAGCACAAAAGAGCTGCGTTTTTGTGTAAAACTTGTTTGCCTTAGAAGGTGATTTACAGGCCTCCTGAGCTTTCACAAGCGGCAAGACCAACAGCCCTTCATTTAGAGGACAAAAATGTTTCAATGCCTGTCAACACTTATTGTTCTCAGCCCTATTTACCCTATTAGGTGCACTATGTAGTTAACAATTTCAGATTGTGCTCCATCTGTTTTTCTTTAGCATGTTAGCCACTTGGCAAAGTGTGGGGGGTGTGTATATACATGTATATATGTGTGTGTGTGTGTGTGTGTGTTGCACAGAGTGAATCCCACAAAACAATGGCACGGGAATTTATAAATACATCAGTGTCACTGCTGGGCTGAGAATTGTCCACAAACCAAGTGTATCCATCCAACTGTACTGATCACTGATGAAGCACTACAGGATTAATGAGCTATTATCAGGAACTGCTAAAAGGTGTACTGTGTACACTTACTGTCTTCTTTATAAGACACATATGACCTGTTCGTCCACCTTCCACACTGCAATGCACTGTAGTATTTCCAGTGGGAATAGAACAGAATATGTCCCTTTAAAATATTCACATTTTGTTACTTTGAAGCCTCAAATGAAGATGTGTGCACACACACATTCACAAAAAATATGTATTTACTCAGTGCAATTAAAAACATCTCATTAAGAGTAACAATATTAAACAACTGAGATAGATAAAGGCTCACCCTCTGTGTCAGTACTTTGTGGAACCACCTTTTCCTTAAATTCCTACCTGCATAGATACAGGTCTACCAACTTTGCGCATCTAGACTGTGCAAAATTTGCCCGTTCTTATTTAATGAACTGGTCAGTCTTAGTCAAATTTGATGGTGACCGGTTGAGTAGTGGAATAAATCATTCCACAGACTTTTAATAGACTAGGCCATGCAAGGACATTCACCATTTTTCCTCCTTCAATCACTGTGCAGTCAATTTCGCTGCTTTACTGTATTTATGGTCTTCTCTGTATTGCCAGGTGCCATTTTCTCTTGTTCCACATCACTGCTAGGATTCACTGCTAGCACCACTGCAGCTTTTCTAACTCCAAAATCAGTAGATGATTTGAAACAGGTGTGCTCAATCAAAGAAAACCTGAAACTATGCAGTGCTCTGGGTTGCCATGAGCAACGTTAAGGAACATTGGTTTAGATACAGAGTCTATTACCTTGACAGTTATTCAATCAAGAGACTGAATACACAATATTCTGTTGTATACATTGTGAGAACATTTCATTTAAACAATGCATTCAGTGGCAAGTATTTTCAGTAAGAATGAGGGGAACCAATGTGCTTTCCCCCCTTAACTACATCAGCATCTGCAGTGTGCTATACAGGCCCTTAGCATAAACAAAGCACTCTGAACGCTGATGCGGAAGAAGCTGGATGTTGAGTTCACGGGGCATGACCAACATGTCATGAAACATTTAAACAGTAGAGCACACAGTAGAGGCTGGGGTTTCATTACAGGCTTGGTGTGTTGTCAGAGCATAGTTGAGGCTGTCCTCAGTAGAGAAACAAGGAAATTAATTCATGACATTACATAAGCTTGTATCACGGCAGACTGCATGGCCTACTCTTTCTGCGTGGACACGCTGGTGCTTCTGCACATGAACCCAGCTTCAAATCAACTACTCTACCAATGCAGTCATCAATGTAACAGAATACTTATTAGGTTAGTCTGGGGACAACAAAATAAAATACAACAGGGTTTCCTCCAGGGAAAGGCCTTTTTTTAAACGCTTTAATCTAATAGTCCTTTAGTAGGAAACAGGGTGTGTTTTTCCTCACTGATGTAATATATAGACCACAGGTCTCATGTATCAGTAAAATGCCTCCTCACCATGTTCAAGCAATCACATTTCGCTGGAACCAGTCATTGTGCAATTTAACTGATTTCCCGCAATGTGCCCAGCTTGATTTCAGAACTCACCCTTGCGAATCACCAGAGAAAGTGTGAAGGCAGTAGATATCAGAAGCACACTGAGCTGTGAAAACCATGACAATCCGCACTTCACCCACAAACAAGTGGAAATCATTTAAACAAGCTCAAGAGGCATAATTCTAGACATGCATGAATGCTGTACTGGATTGCTGATCATTATTGTGTTATTTTGGGTTTAATGTGACTATGCATGAGCATAATTTCAGGCTGAGGTGGACAGGAACTAAGTACATTTACTTGAGTAAAATCCCACATTTAGAGTTGCCATTTGTAAGTCTCTGACTTGGGACTAAAGACTTGACACTTGACTGGACATTGCCACTTAAAGACTTGAGTCTTGACTTGGACTCGAGCACAAAACTTGAGACTGGACTTGGACTACGTAAAAATGACATGTGTACATCTTGATGCCCGCAACCATGGACATATTTAGAGGCCACATTCAATGTTTAAGTTTACCGAAAAGACAAAATAAAACATTTATTTAAAAGTGTTAATTGTTTGCCTAAAAGAAACTGCTGCATTTACAGTGGTTCATTTGACAAAGTCAAATATATAGTACACATACAGTGTGTATTGTTAAATTAATGAAAATAAATAGTTTTCTTTATTATTTCAGGTTTCCTTCTGTAACATTCTACCTCATTCCTTACCCTTATATCTTCTATAAGCAAGTTAGATGCATCAAATGAAGAGCGCAATAAATAAAAAATGCAGTGAAATATGTACTTTTAATACTATATTTGGAAGCAAGTACTTCAGTACTTTTAAAATTTGACTGTATGATTTTCACTTGTGTTGGAGTAACACTTGACTAGTAGTATCTGTACTTTCACTTAAGTAATAAAAATAGGTACTTTGTTCACCTCTGATTTCAGGTCAGCACATAAAATATACCTGTATGTACTCTATGTATCCTATGGACCCAGTTAATTATCCAGAAAAAATGCTGAAAGCAAGCATCTTGCAAACGTGCGAGACGTGCTTACCCATCTGTACCTAACACCAGCCTGGTATTGATTTGTGCACGTCCTTCAGTCAGGGAACACTGCATCCATTCTGGTGCCTGGCTGTGTTCTGGATCTCACCACACTGGAAGAACACAGACCATCTCAGCAGAATAAAAAAACAGAACACATGCACACACTCACATTTACATTACATGCATATGTGAGTGTATGTGTATATGTATGTATATACAGTGCCTGAAAAAAGTCTTGTCGCTTTACCAAGCGGTAGGAACAACAAATAACTTGACTCGTAGTTAATCTGTTGAAATCAGAAATAACTTGTAAAAAAGGCAAAGGCCTCTAGATTATGCTTATTATACCAAAATAAAGTTTTGCATCATTCACTTAATTGTTTCTCTTAATTACTGCAGAAAGCTCAAATATTTACATAGTAATGTAAAAAGGCATATAACTTTATTTCTAATCAATTGATTGTTACAATAAATGTATATATTGAATGCCAAGGGCTTTCATATTAATAACTGGGTGCGAAATGAAACAGTCAAAAGGTGTCCTGATGTTCACAGCTTGTTAAAATCCAGAACATCTGTTTCATGGACTTGTTAAACTCCATAACACCTAAATGACTGTCTGGGGTAATATGACGGAGGAGGCTTGGAAGATGAAACCAAAGAAGCTCGACAAACTCTGGGAGTCCTGCAAGACTGCTTTTTTTGCCATTCCATATAACTTCATCAGCAAGTTATTTCAGTCATTTCCAAGACGTATGGATGCGGTCCTCCGAGCTCATGGAAATCATACATGTTATTCATTCTTTTTTCCAAGGCACCATGACTTTATGTTCTGATGATAATTTAAGATGTTTGTGTTTTCTAAATAAAGAATATCTATAAATTGTACATTCTTTTTTAAAAGTTCTGTACAAATTAAATGATACAACTCAATGAATGAAGAGAAACTTTATTTTGGTATAATAAGCATAATCTAGAGGGCTTTGCCTTTCTTACAAGCCATTTTTGATTCCAACTGGTTAACTAAGTGTCAAGTTATTCTTTGTTGTTCCTACAACTTGGTTAAGCAACAAGACCTTTGTCAGGCACTATATACATACATACCATTATTCAAATGGTTTTCGGTGTTTAATTGTGATTAATTGTTATATGCAAGATTAAATATGCAGTGTACTGTGCACTTGTATTTCAAAGTTCATTGAACAAAAGTGCAATGACATTTGGTTTGCAAAGACTTTAAAGAAATAAGGAGTTTTTTTTAATAACATTGTTTCCTTTAAACACATTTGCACAGCTGCAGTTCTATTGTTTCTGTAAATCTCAATTTAAACATTAATTAAAACCAAAGCAATTATAAACCTTTTGGCCATACCATATTGACAAAATAGGACACCTGACCCCCACGAAAACTAGTGCATGCATACTGCGCGCACCCATGAGCACAAAAAACAACGAATGATAAAATAATTCTTGGCATTAAGTAATGATGTGTTCATAAATACACAAACATGTGTGTATATATACAGTCCACATATTATTTGGACCCATTTACTCCTGCAATACTATTGTAGCTAAGTTTGAGCTGAAAACAAACATATGAAACACTTTGAAATCCAAATATGTTAAGTTGGTTAAATTTACACAAATGTCAGAGTATGCCACAATCACCAGATCAGTTTACCCAGGTGGATAAAGTATTGAATATTAGAGATGGGAAGTTCAGATGATTTTACAGTAATAATTTAAAAGTTTACGTGTTACTTCCCTAACACATCTACTGTTTACACAAACGTTGATCATACTACAAACAATAGAAAACTGTAATGTTAACCTAGGCAGCCTGAGCCGGAAATAGAATTGATTAGTTCATGATAAAGTCTTCGGGTTTGAGCCGTACGTTCATTACATGACAGTCCCGTAATGTTAACCGATGCAGCCTGAGCAGGAAAGAAAATTTATTAGTTCATCTCTCTATATAATTCCAATACAAACTCATATACAGTACAGGATGTAGCGAAAATGCACATGCACGACTGAACGAATCATTAAAGATTTGTATAAAATTAATGAATCGTTCAAGAACGACCTATCATTACTGAATATCCACAGAGCGTAGTACAGAATCAAGTAAGCTAACGTTGGACCCCTGAAATTTAGAAATTATCCACAAAATTTAAGTTTTGGTCTCACTGAATTATAACAAAAGCACTTTGGTGCTCAGAGCTCACAACTATATTCAGCTTTACTACACTCTGAATGTATATAATCCCAAATCTACAAAAAACTATTGTTCATTTTATACACGCCTTGGGCGAAGCTGTTCTCTGCTACAAGAAAATCCGCTCCGTTCTGGGCTATGTGTGCTATGGAAAAAGAAATAATCATCGTTAATGATAACGTTTACAGCTATCAATATAGGTAGCTCACTGTTAATGCTAATACTAGCAGCTAACTAGCCGATTAGCTTACCGAGACAACCGATTCCTTTACATATGCTCGTGCATCACCGTCGTACTGACATAGAAGGCAAGTTCCAATTTGAATTGTATGTTCTTACCTTTTGTTTTCTTAAAAGGCTCCCAAATTTTCGAGCTCCATTGCCGGGTAGCCACGATTCCAGAGACGGTCTTACAAGACTTTTTAAAAACGACGCTTCGCTTATTAAATGAGTCATCAACGATTTTGACCAATTGTGGCAGCCGCCACATATACATCTCCAGAAAATAAAAAGATTCCAGTGCAAAATGAAGTATGACAACCATTACATTCTAGTGCTTTTAAATTCCTACAAAAGCACCTCTTTCTGCATTACTGTATGAGGTACTGATTAGGCGATCACCTGAATCAAATTTCATTTAGTTAGGAAAACTATAAAAAGAACACTGCTGTGATCAACACTCGTCAGTTATTTTGATTTTGTTAAAGAGTGAATTAGAGTTGTTTTCTTTGAATTATTCAAGTTCTGTTAACACTGCATCATTTGTCGTAGTTAGATGTATTATTATTTCCTTTAAAATTATGCTTTAAAACCTTTTTTTTTTTAAGAGAAATATTATCAGCACTTCTTTAAAACTAAGGCAAAGCTGTGCAGTTCAACATTTGCATCTATTAAATATCAAATCAGATTTTTGCGGTGGTCTCTTCCATTTTTCTGGACCTGTATATATACACACACCTCTATATTCCAAATACAGAAAAAAAGAAAAATATCAGATACAGAACATGAGATAAGGGTGATGTTTGCTTGCTGAATTGCTTCCTGTGTTTGAGTAGTATAAACTTTCAGCAGAGTCACTGGGGAACTTAGCTTGCAGAGTGTAAATGCCAAACCTATGATAGAACTCGGGGCTTATTTCAGGTTTGTTTATGTGCCACTTGTCTGGCAGGAAGCTTGGAAAGTCTTCAGGAAGAGTGATTTCTCCCATCTAATTTAGGCTTCTACTGTTTAAGGAGAATTGCGGGACATTTCTCTTTCTAAGTGCATTTAAAGATCCATGTGAAATCCGGCTTAATGAGAAATTCTGACAAAAAAAGCAACAATCCAACCAGTAGCCAACTTTCCAGAAGCAAATTGCTTCAACATCTGACCAGGGAATCTAAAGCCATGTTTGTTTCTAACTTAACCTTGCTCTTATACATACACAGTACACATGTACTAAGTGCACCCTGTGATTGACCAGTGTCAACTAAATGAATTTAGTCACAATTACCTATTTCGGATGAAACTGGACAGTCCAAAGCTTGGGTAGTCCCCTTGCCAATCCCTTGGCTGCTAATGTACTACCACACAGAGCTTTATCAAACACCCCTATTTTGTACCAGTCAGAGAAATGAACAGAAAGACTGTATAAGCTGACTTAACAAACAGTACTTATCTAAAAAGTTGGCTTTTCTGTCCATTCATCCCAATAGACATGTCAGAATTCCCCAGATGCACATCCAGCAGTAAAATTAATCTGACTTTTACCTTCTTAACTTGTTGTCTTATAAAAGCTTACAAAAGGGCTTACAAAACCACCACTTATGAACCAGCTTCACTCATTTCTCCCATTTCAATGAAGGCTGTAAATCACACTCTTTAGAATATTAGGCCACACCCAAACAGTTCTCAGGTAGGTCTGAAAATTTTTAAGCCTTATTTTATAATGACATACATTTTTTATACTAATATTAAGATGTTTAAATTACACTTAATTTTATAATTGTTAATATTTTAGTATCTGTGATCAATAGATCTTCAAAAATGTATCACTAATATTTTGTTTTCTTTTGTTTTATACACTGTGTTCCCTGAGACTTGGTGAGATCAGTTCACATTATTGGTTCCACAGATAAGTCAGAGAAGTGGATCAATTACAGACCCTAGAAGCACAGTGGTTGTAACCTCCTGTAAGTTGCACTACAAAGGAAGGAAATGCAATTGAACAACAGTCTTTCCTCAGAACAAAAGGACGTGCGCCACCATTGTCGCAACAAAACCTTGCAAAGGGAAAAAACTTTATATATTTGTGGCTGTTGTAGTAAAGTGGGCAAAAACTGCTGCCTTTCCCAGCAGGAGTGTGGGTTCGATTCCTGGCCTGGGCTGCTCACCACTTAACACCAGTAAGAGCTCTTGGGCAAAACATTTGTCTACACTTGGGATATGCAATAGACAAAAATGTGTACATCACTTTAGATAAAAGTGCCTGCTAAATGCTACAAATATATTATATTATATATAATTTAATATAGTCATTTTCCATTTCTATGGGTCCATTACTCATGAAATGTTCACCAAGATTTGAATGGCATCAGGTACTTTTTCAATATACAGTAAAAAGGTTTTGACAACAGCACTGACTTGTAATCAAGAATTTAAGAACATTTTCCTCTTACCACAGAATCACTAATTCGGGTCTTACCAGAAAGGCAGTTTGCCCTAGTTCTCTAGTCCCTGCAGAGAAGCCTGGTCTTGAGACCAATCGATTCAAGGGCATCATCTGTTAGCAGGTATTCAGTGGCATAATGACACAGCCACATTAGACAGAGGTCATCACTGGGGCTGTGTTTTCAACAGGGAAGTTTGAAATGAAAAGTTAAGAGATGGCATCCCTATTAATTCTGTCCATTTGGTTTCACAAAAAACAGTTCACCAGTATGTTGTATTAAAGGGCATTAAGAAGTCTTAAATATAATGAAGGCAGGTCCTTTATTACAGCAGCCCTTCTCTGCTCTTGTGACTGTTTTTTTGAAAGACCTGATGCAGATAGACCGTGGTGAAATCCGACATCAGTTGAAATCTTGGATAAATGTATTTTGCTACATTTAGCTACATATAGTGCTACACTGGCCATCTCTATTGTTGAAAGAATACAGCCATGCTTTTCACCTCAAATGCCTTTAATGGGTTAACAAAATATAAACTACAATACAAATTCACCATAGAAATAAAAGAAATTTGCTGCTGTGCATGCAAACGGAAGAAATACAGTTTTTGTTTTTCAATCTAGAAGAAATGAAACACAATAGGACATCAACACATACTGGAAATGAATCAAAAACTGGGTTTGCATAGATCAAAACAAAAGGAGAGCATCTGATGAACCATCTGAATCTGAATAAACATGGACATTTTGTAAAGCTTTTTGAACATACCCAAAAATCATTTAGTTACCAGACAGAACAGGGGTGTCTGATCTTATTGGTGTGGCTGCAGGGTTTCATTCATGCAAGAGTTCACTTGATTCAGCTTGTTTAATAAGTTGGTCTTGGTATTAAAACAACTGACCATGCAGGTCCGTGCTTTGGTGGAATGAAGACCTGCAGCCACACTAGTCCTGGACTGGACACCCCTGAGATTGACAGCTATAAATACAGTATGAATTGTTTTTAGTGAAAAATGGTTGTTTATTCACTTTTATAAGTTTATGTTGGTGTTAAAGGTATATTTAACATTTAAGTTTTACTTCTGATTGCTGCTACATATAATGGCTGTCTGAAGGTCAAGCTTTACAGATGAAGGCGTCACCTAGTTGACCACCAAAGTAGAATGGTACAGCTTGAGGTGGCTCACTAATCATCCCTAGTCGTCTACACATTTGGCCACAGGCGATGGAATATGATGTTTCTACCTACAGCCCTAATATCCAAGGTAGAGTTTAGATTCCGAGTCGGGCCGTGATTAAGCATTAGATTTTTTTAATCATGACACATATTTTAAAAAAATGTAGCGTTTAAATCGGGCTCGGGCCGATAATTACAGTTAATGTGTCGGGCCGGGCTGGGCTCGGGCACAAGGTGCACGGGCTCGTGTCGGGTCGGGTCTCATTTTTTGGGCCCGATCTAAACTCTTATCCAAGGGTTACTGCCTGCACTCTTAAAAAATAAAGATTCCAAAATGTTTCTTGGTTGGACCAAAAAACACCTACTGTTTGTTTAGAATAGGTTCATCATGTTCTTAAATTTAAAAAGCCGCACATTTCCAAATATGGTTATTTAAAGAACCCTGAATTAAAATGTTCTTTGAAGAAACAAAATTAATTTGTAACTTCTGAAGGACCCCCTCGGACACATTTATTTTTTAAGAGTACGGGAACTGAAACCCTGAACCAATTCCTGGACCGCACTCCACTCAACTATGTTCCACAGTGAAAATTTGCTGTATCCACACAATGGCACACTCAGGAGAGGAAATGCCTTTTCATAAACAGTCTACTGCAGTATGTCACATACTTAGCTAATATTGTGCCTTTAAAACTACTTAAAATATCCAGTGGATAAATCCTCCGTTCATTTTAGAGACATTCGTGTAAAAATACGCACAGTGACCGATAAAAAACGTAACACAGGAAACCCTATTTTCCCTTTAGATACAAGTGCAGAAGCCTGGAATTCTGCTGTGCCCACTGTAGCTTTTCAGTCAAGTTTCTCAGCTCAAAAACATACCAGTAACATTTCAAACAAATTCAGTTTTCCAATCTTTCATGTTCTTTATAGATTGTCCAACAAAAATCCCAATATATGCTGAATGTTCTTTGACTACGCATGTCATGACCATTATACACATTCCTGAAACATTTTCCAACACATTTCATTCTGTTTTTCAAAAGGCAGCACATCATTAAAACTATTTCAGTTACAATTCAAGCATTTAGGGGTTATTGCACATCTCATAAGGACATAATGTTGTTCATTTGTGATAGGTCACTGGAAAACAAGACATCAGTTTTCCCAGAAAAGTGCCACCTTCCTGCTAGGGGCGGGCAATACCACAAACAGATCTCATGACACGTCATGACCTTTTCACCACACACAATATGCTTTACAATATTTCATTTTTCTGAGGTTTGACAAGCTGGAAGAGACAATAAAGCCTCATTAGTGCCACATCATAAAATATGATCAAGAATATCAATACATGCATTTTGTTTGACATTTTTTTACAAACTAATCTGTGCTAAATCCAATTAAAAGCCAAATTATGCTCTGCTTTTAATGACACATGCTGTTGTTCACCATTTACAACATCATATTGCCCAGCCCTACTTCCCAATATAACTCCCACCTAGTTCTAATTAAATTGTAATAATAATGATAATAATAATAATAATAATAATAATAATAATAATAATAATAATAATACTCTGCAAAATAGTCTGGCGATTTAGTGGCAGGGATAAAGCAATTAGACCAATACCTTTATTAACCTTTGTCCATTTTGGGTTAGATGACAGATGTTCATTTCTCATTTCAGACATCTGTGAACACTGGACTGTAATCAGGGTTAACACCGCATAAGGCAATCTATTAATCAAACATTTACCCACAAAAAATACACACACTCTTTAAATAGCCATTAGCTGTTGGCCCACATCTCTCTCTGTGCTCTAACAACATCTCTCAGACTATAAAGCTCATTCTGAGTCTACCCGAGAATCAAAGCAGCATCACCACAGATATCCAGGACAATATTACAAAGGAATGTGCCTCAACCAGACCAAATTTACCAAACAGACAGTGACGATGATATCAGAGCAGCGTTACAGATATAGTGACCACCACGTGTTCTGCTAATTATTATACACTGTATCTGCGCTCCAACAACAACTGACAATGAAGCTCATCTGGAGGCTACTCAAAAATAGAGGCTGCACAAACACAGCTACTCAGGATAATATTACCTCTGACAATGGAAAGTCTCCTCAACCAGACCAAAAGCACTAAAGGAACAATGATGCTATTAGAGGAACGCTGCAGATATAGAGACTATTACAGAACATGTGGTGCTGCAAATGTTCCATCTTCCAGTGATGGGACAGTATAATTTGCACAAGAAAGGATATGTATACAAATATAAAAAACCACAATCATCTCACAGCAATAATCGCCACTCTACACTACCAAGCAATCTGCTCTCATTTGCTCTTTTAGCTGATGGTGTCTATTGGTGGCGCATAATCAATGGTGTGCAGATATATGATGTGTTTCCAACAAACACGAAGCATGACCTCTCGGCCAAGGCATCTATTTTATAGAATGTGTGGAAAGCACGCGACGAGTAAACACTGCTTGATCAGCACTAATGCTACAGCGTTAACATTTAAGACTTCACACAATGCAACAAGTATTTATACAGATTAACAGCTGAGTGATGCTCCACAGGCAGACATGCAACAGAAAGACATTAGTTATCCTTGAAAAGCAGGAGAAAATAAATAGGATTAATAAATACATTTTGTTTTGGTTTTTGTCACATAAAAATAAAGTTAGCTTTTATTTTTTTTGTTAAATACCGAACCTGCATAAACAGGAACTACACCTGAATGTTTCTGGAAGGTCAAAAGGGTCTCACAGTAGAAATGCATATGGTCTGAGGTATACAACCGTTACAAAGAGAAAATTCAAAGGGGGTTTTCAGCTTTGAAGGTGGTCAGCTGTCTCACAGCACAAGGCATTGCTGCATTTTTTGGAACATCCTCATTTTATGCATATTGACAAAAATATTGGTCAACTATTATAATTTTGACCATAGGCAGTGAACCAAACCACTCTCTATCTTAACTGCTCATGGCCAAAATACACTATACGTCCAAAAGTATTCAGACGCCCCTTCCAATTGGGAATTCAACTTCTTTGAGCAACCACTATTACAAGACCCCAAACAGCTCACGCACATTTTGTATAATTATAGGAGAAAAGCATTGGCAATAGAATGGGATGTTGTGTAGCATTTTCATCATACACATATGAGCCAAAGGTCACCATACTCAGTGCTAAGAGTCGGCTATGGAGCAGTGGAACCCTCCAATACCTTTGGGATGAGTTGGAGTGGCACAGGTGACTTATTCACGGAGCATTAATACCTGACCTCTCTAATTCTCGTGGCTGAATGCAATCAAATCATTATAAAATGTTTTGACATTCTGTGTAAAGTGTTGACAAATGAGTACAAGCCGATTAACTCCCAATTAATGCCCTTGATTTCTGAAGAAATATGGTACAAGCAGGTGTCTACACACTTTTGGACATATAAGGTAGCTTATGAGATCCTACTACATCCTTATTAGTACATGCACTTTTCCCAAGTGCATGCAAACACAAAAGCTGTTTTGCAATCGCATTAACCATATTTGCACACTGCACACTTGTCACCATAGATTTTGAGATCCTTGGTAAGATCCTTGCAGATATTGAGATCCTTGGTAAGTTTCTCTGAATCTTTCCCAACAGTCTAAATGCCCTTATTTCCAACTATAAGACAGAACATTTCAAAAGCTGTGGAATTCTCCTTTAAGGAGTGAGAGACAGCAAATGCAGGAGACAGAAACCTGGCCTTATAAGGGGAACATCTGGACGGGTCTGGAGGAGAGGAGAGGAGAGGAGAGGAGAGGAGCGAGGTGGAGGTCAGATAAACCAGCTGCCACATACTATTCTTCTGCGAGGCCTAGCCCGGTCTAGGAAGTGTGGGATTTCTTATATTAGAGCCATATTACAAGCTTATACATGTGTGTACATAGAGCATCCATAGCTGAAGTCATGCGTGAGAGGTACAGCTTCTCTGCACGGTTCTCGTGGCACGTGGTTCTGTGTTATATAAGAGAAGAACCGTGCTGGAAAAAGCCAAAGAAACACACACTAACGCCATGTCACGTTTCACAAGCAAACACACGCCTGAGACACCAAATCACTAGTCAGCCTGAGCCTGGCCTGTCTCTCCTGCTGCCTCTCCACAGGAGGAGCTGCAGCCTGGTGGGGTGAAACGGCCAGACATGGGAATGTGTTAACCTGTGTGCACGCGCGTAAACCGTGCGTGGATTAGATGAAGTGGATCCAACCATTCTCCCACTCGCGTGGAGGGGAGATTCTGAACCTGTGGCGCCTGACTCTGTAGTTGTTCCCACCGTTGTTGTCCCAGAACTCCTGGCCGTCCACGAGGTACCTGACTGCGAACTGCAGCGTACCCCCCGCCTCCAGGAAGGTCGGGACCACGATCTTGAAGGAGAACTTGTCCGTCTGCCCGTCATTCGAGTCCGACACGTAGGAAGCCGGCGCGTCCACGAAGGTGGCCCAGTTGTTGAGCGTGTAACGCAGCGCCACGCTCTTCTCGAAGGCCACGTTGAGCACACGCACCAGCCCGGAGAGGCAGAACTCGTCCGCGTTCACGCGTTCCAGGGACACTCGGAGCTTCCGGACACGCTCAGAGAAGTTCGGAGAGGCGACCGGGTTGCTAAAGAGCAGCTCCATGAAGACGGACTGAGTCGCGCCGCCCGGCGCCTCGAACTGATGGAAGTTGTTCAGGTGGACCGCACGGGCCTTTCGGAACTTATCCATGACGCGCTCGGGGATCTCGGGCTCGTCCGCGTCGTCGAAGTGCTTGACGGATGTCAGCTCCAGGCCGAGAGAGTCTGCAAAGCGCACCTTCTTCTGGCTGTTGGGGCTCCGGCTGCGCACAATCTCCAGTCGGGCGCGCTCCGCGGGACTCGGGAGGGACTTGCAGCGCCGGCGCTGCGTCGGGCTCTGCGGTGGGGGCTTCAGGAACGACTCGCGTCCCCGTGGCCTCTCGTCCACCACGCGGAGCTCTTGCGGCTCGTACTCTCCATTCACTGTCAGCTTTCTCTTCTCCTCCTCCTCGGCTTTTTCATCGTCCCCATCATCCATCTTCTGCGCCGTGGCCAAGCTGCCGAACAGACCGGCTATGCAGCTGTAGTTCCTTGGGATGCAGTTTTTCGGAGGCAGCATGACCGTGTTAGGACAGACAGACTCGGCTTCCATAAAAAAATAAAAAGCAGGCTATAAAAGAAATAAAACGCAGTGTCCAGGCGCAGGTGTGCGTCACTTCACCGCATGTTTGCAGATTTCCACACTGATGCTGTTTCTCCTCCTCTTCCTCGAGCAGTTAATGATGCGAAAATGATCTAAAGCTCATGAGGGACACACCTCCTCCTCGTAATACTGCATAGGATCAGGAGATTACAGGATCTGACCGAGTTATGTGAGAGAAAAGAGGGGATTTCTGCGTGCACACCTGCAGATCATCCTTCAAGGAGACGGACTCGTGCCGGGAGTCACGTTGGCACCAGGTCTCTGCAAAACCAGAACCGGATCCTGCACAGAGAACCCGGAGTATGGAGAGATTTTTCTTTTTTTTTCTCTCCAAGTCCCAGACCCTGCAAAATATTTGTCACTTGGAGCTGATCGTAAGCAATAGAAATTAGAATCATTATATTAGACTGATTAGAATTATTATAATAGCTGGTACTGTCTTATAATCAAGGAATCCAGGAAAAACGACATAGTCAAGGAAGTCCAAAAGAAGAAGTAAAGCTTAAACAAGATAAAAGGGACAGGTCTGCCGTTTGTTTAATAAAGTGCAGGATACTTTCTCGGACGACAGAAGATCGGATTGGGGATAAAATCCTTTAAACCGGCGACGGCTGACCAACGAGCGTGTATTTATGAAATGGCTCCTTTCAATCAATTAGCTGAACCGACTCACTAGTTCAGGTTCAAACTTTAGCCTATGTATTGAAAATGTCAAGGCTTGTACAGGCTGGAATTAATACCCTTTTGAATTTTGTCTTATATATAAATCTACATAAGTCCTAAAATACATAAATCTCTTTTAAACATGTACTTGCCTTTAGACAGGAGACTGTGTATTTCTGTTATTTGTTTTTCGTCGTTTATCACAATAGACAGAAACTACAAAGCTCAGCGTTAACACGCCACAGAACACGAAATTCGTTCTCCTCATTTGATTCAATTACCAAGTGTGGCAGCCAGGAACACAGCGCCCGGGAGCAGTCAGTGGGGTTATTTGCTCAGGGGTATCTCAGAAGTGCTTAGCAGTCTTAGGAATCGAGTCTTGGGAACGCCCTAACCACCAGGCCACCAGCTGCCCATTATAATAATTATAATAAAAAATACTACTACCTTTACCACAAATACTAATAATGATGATGCTTGTTGATTCACGGACAGTTCTGAAGAATCGGTTCTTTAAACTGAATCCATTAGCTGGTCCGGTGTCCCGCCCCTTCTCGCTTGGCCTCTTTTACGTCACGCTTCGTTTCGCGCGCGTCGTTTACCCGGTGGTTACCATAGAAACACTGCTCTCTCTCTCTCTCTCTCTCTCTCTCTCCCCCACCGGGAGACCAGAGTTTGTAAGAAACAACGAGATAAATATTTCATCATTGCTCCTGATAAACTAACTGCAACGACGAAGCTTTCTGGGGAGAGGAAGGTTAAAATGTCTCTCTGCTGATCTTTAACGGTGAGTGGGGTAATTCAGGTCTCGTGAAAACGGTACTTTAAGATCTCTGTTTCCCTTGGCGTGATGTTAAAGTAGGTACCTTTACACTAGTTTTAAAACAAGGTTTTAGACCACAAACGTAGAGAGAAAGTGCTTCTAAATGCTTGGTCAGTGTAGCATCTGTATAGCATTTAACTTTTTAAAGTGGTAATACAATTAGTAGCCCAACATCCCCAACATCAGGTATCTCAGCACCCTCCTTGTCTGGAGATTAACATGATTTTAGCATTCGACTTCAGTGAGAGCTTCAGTTCTTGTTTTTTTGAAAAACACATGTATTTATTACAGCAAATAGGCGTCATGTGTTATGGCTTGCTAAATGTCATTGTCTAACTGAACCCGTGACGATAATTCTGAATCCCCAATTAAATACACTATTTGGACAAAAGTATTGGGACGCCTGACCATTCCAAACACAGGGACCTCAAATACATAGAATTCAATCTCTAGGAGCTATAACAGCTGCCACTCTTCTTGGAAGGCTTTCCAAAAGATACACGAGTTTCTGTGAGGAATTTGTGCCCAAACATCCCGTAGAGAATTTATGAAGTCACGCACTGATATGGGACGAGAAAGGGTTCATCCAGTTCGTCTTAACGGTGTCGGAGGGGGTTGAAGTCAGGGCTCTGTGTGGGATAGTCAAGTTCGTACACACCGAGCTCGCCCAGCCAGCCATGTCTTAATGGACCTTTTTTTGTGCACAGTCATGGTCGAATTGAAAAAGACCTTCCCCAAAATGTGTCCACAAAGAAAAGCATGGTGTTATCATGAATGTCTTGGTATGCTGAATTAAGATAGCCCTTTCCTGGAATTAAGGGTGCCAGTACTTTTGTTCATATAGTGTAACTAGCGTCAGTGATAATGATCCCCTTTAACACAGTGAGGAATGGCCGAGATCATCTGTTTTTGTTCTCAGTCAGATATCCTGTAATTCCAAGGCTGGTGTTCCAGTACCAGTACCAACAGCTACACCAAAAATTCTTAAGCAAAAAGGGCATTTTGTTTGTTTTTAACCAGCAATTTCTCGGATAAAAATGTATGCGTATGTTTAGTATAATTGATTCAGAAAAGGGTTTAGAAAATAGAAAGTATCAAAATGAACTCACTGACCAAATGGAATCTTACAATGTTAATATGTACAAATGAAATAGTTTTTAAGTAATTTGATGACCTTTCATTTTGTAGAATTATCCGCATAATGAACCCCAAGTCTTGTGATTCGGGATGTATTAATGATGAAAGAACTGAGACTTTGGATGATCCAGGATCAGATGACTGCAAGTCTCTTGACAGAGAACATGTGAACGTGCTGCTGAATATCAGCGAGGAACAGACTTTCAAAGAGCAGGATCTGTATGAGGTTCAGAATGATATAGGCTGGGAAGAGGCTGTGAGTAATCTGCAACATCTTCAAACCTGCTGTACAAAAGTAGCTTTATTGCATTATTTTCTACAGCGAATTTTGAAAGATTTTTATTTGTAATGAGTACTAATAGTTTTTAATGTGTTATGGCCAGCTTTAAAACTGGCACAAGATTGTGCTGATGGTATGATGAGAACTCTTAAGGCTACAAATATTTTTTAAATTTCTTTAAGCCATGAATACCCAATCTCAATCCTAATGATCCTACATTGAGCACATTTTTTAATCTTTGTCTCACGTAACACTTCAGACCATTAGCTAATTAACAAGTTTGATGTTGGCTAGTGTCCGTTGTTTAGAATAAACACAAAATATGCAGAGTATCAGTTGCTGGGAATAGGATGCCTTGCCTTAAGTCCTTCAAATAAAATATACTGTATTTTTCTTGACAGGTTAAAGGGTGGGGTCGGTCGGCCCCTCTTGCTTGGTTGTTTCAGGCACAGAAAAAGGGGAGAAAAATGAAATCAGAAGTCATAGAGTCCCATTGCCTTCTCTGTGCCGACCTGAAGCAGCCTGAAGTCCTTGCATCTGACTGTGGTGGTACCTCCTCTGAGTCATCCTGTGAGACTGCCGAGGAGCCTCTGAAGAACACCATTCCTACCTCCCTGGTGCTCTTAAAGAAAGCCCCCAGGACCAGTTCCTCTGCTTCTACTTCAGAAGAGGTTACTGATACTGATTTCAGCATCCAGGAGAGAAATCTCAAATCAGACCCACTGAGCAATAAACTGATGTTTGATAATGAACAGTGCATACCCAACAAAACACTGCCTCTTCACCTTCAGCCTAACACTCAATGTCCATGCCTGAAAGAAAGAGGGGCAGGAAAAGTCACACTCACCAACAGCCTCTTTATTTTACCCCCTGTAAAAACACCCGTACCAGCAAATTCACATCCCAGTTCTTTAAAGAGAAGAGAGGCTCGTGATCATATGGATGGTGAGGCCAGTTCAGGTGCCGTGTGTGGTACTACAGGACTAATCACAGTTGGTGAGAAAGTGAGTGTTGATGTAGTTAGAGAGAAAGCAGTTGTGATTCCATACTGCAGCTCAATTGTAGACACCTGCCAAGAATCTCTTACTTCTAAGCACAGGCCAAGCCAGCACCAGTATCGTCTCTTGTCCATCGCAGTCTCTAATAAGGCGCAGCCGACCTTCACCACCCTTGGAGACTCACTACCTCGAGCACCTTCCCTCGTGAGGCAAAACCTCAGGCAAGAGGATATTACCAGGTCACCTCTCCAACACAACTCAGGACACAGATCGCTTTTGGCTTTCAAGGCGAAGACTATGAGGAGGGTAGAGCCTGAGCTTCCAATGCTGTTAGGCACCAGAGTCACAATACCAGTGTCTGCTCAGCGCTTACTATAAACATGTTGCATTATTGACCACTGTGTTGAGATGACTTTTTGTGGACTCGGAGTTGAGAAACTATTCATTCAGCAATCAGTCACATGTAATGATGAATGGGAAATACAGTGTCCTTACCATTTTTGTCTCTCAGGTATTGAATGAAAATACTTAAGCATTATTAAGGGTCAAACAATTCATGACGTTGAGAGAGCACAGTGTACACCAGGAGGAATTAACATTACACAGTTAATCTCCCATCTGTAGTGACATAGAATGCTGGGTCATTTATTTTATTAACCCAATACCATGAATCAGATTATAAATCATGGGTTGAGTGTACTGTTACACCTCTGACCAAAAGTCAGGTCTATTTTCAGGCCTATAAAAAATGAGATAGCAGGACACATATACATTATGAGAAAGAAAGTGTGACAGTTAAGATCTATATTTCTTGAAATGCACTGACATTGTCAGAGGTGAAACTAGATACATCACAGCTCATTGATTTATTACTGCCACTGTCGATATGTTGTGTCCTTTGACTACAAGACACTTGACTTAAACATGGTATATGGTTAAATGTAATTACACCAGGTTGATTTTAGTTAAAGCAGAGACAGTACAAGCTCTAAAAGATACCAAAAAATGAATACAGCAAAATGTAGATATATGTTTATAACCAAGAGGAGAGCAGTATTTTCCCACCAGGTAAAATGCAGGAAAAAATGTGTTTGAAAGTCTGGCTTTCAGTGTTCCGCACACTGTTTCTCATTCTAATGCCCATAGCTGCTAAAGAGAGCTTTTCTGGTTACCCAGCAACTGAACTGTCTACAAAGGTGCTCCCACTCATGGGGCCTTGGGCACTCATGCCTTCGGAATCAGCTTCAAGAAAACAGCAATTATTGTGTAATCATGTCAGGGGATTTTTACAAATTCAGGCCTTGCTAAAACTCTTTAGAACAATCTCTCACCTTCCACTTCTGAGACTCATGCTTGTAAGGTATTCTGCTTCCTTTAGGTAGCATTTTTACTCATGTTACCTATGAAACAACACTTAAATGTTTAATGAAGACAGCCAAATTATCTCCTTTCAAATAAATTAGACAAGTGAATCATTTTCCATTACCACCATCCAATACAAAATGACATTCTAGCAGCCAATGGAACTGCAGTTGCATTTTAGAGACAACCCACATAAAATGAAAAAGTGATTCAATTCATAACACTTTAGTTCTCTCAAATAGCACTTTATTTTAAATATCTGCTGCAGCATAGCCTAAACAACAGAAGAACACAGTTAGGGTCAACCTGGTATACCTTACCAAACCCTAAGAATGCACAAAACTCAAGACATCTTCAATATTAGCCAACATTATTAGCTGAAATTCAACTTAAAACAAAACAAACAAAAAAAAGACATTCTTGGCACAAAAAGACTGCATGCACTCTACTTAGAACCAGAGTGTAAGCGCACAAGTTCAAGTAATCTACAGCAATGCATTTTTTTTCCTTCTAGCATCTTCTACTACATTTCTGGATCTAGGCCATCAATTTGGATGCTCTTTTGGCAAGATCTAAATATTAACAACTACAATGGTTGAATGCTAATGCCTCCATTGGCTAAACATTGAAAACTTTTGGTTACAATGCTGAGGAGCACTCTTGTACATGGGCACAGTGTCATTTACATTCTGTAGCTAGAGAAAGTCAAATCTATAGATGAATGATAGACATACTGGCCAAAAACTGGCAAAGCATACCAAGTTACACATACAGAAAGAAGATGAGCCTAAGGTTTTCCATGCAGTATGGTGAAAAAACAAGTGAAATAAATACACTTATGGTTACACAATGTTAATATCGTCAGTTAAAATAAACAAACAACAACAAAAAAAACCAGGAGATATTTTCTCCTTATTAAAGCAGCGATGCACTGTACCATTACATCTTCAAATGTCACTTTAAACACTTAAATTAAGGCACCTAAAAAAAGCTAAACATGGACGCTTAAAAGGTGACCAAATACACATTTTGTGAAAATGATACATGCTTCCGATCAAATATTAAAGGTTTAATTTTCCTGTAAACAATTGCGATTTGCATGTTAACTACTCACAGTAGAGAATGCAAATCATAGTTTAAGAGCATTAACTGAGCTCAACTGTTAAAGGAAACAACATTTGCAACATGCATAAATATGCATATATTAGGATACCCTAATTAAATGTTGAAATGCGTGATTCTAGATCATATACTGTAACAGTCAATACGAAATATCTGCATGAACTGTAGTGAACCAAGAGCACAGTTTACTCACAGTGACAGTTTGCTGGGTCTAAACCATTTAACACATAACATAAAACCTGCACGTACAGAAGACTTAACAACTCAAGGCAAAACAATGTACACAAGGCAAAAAAGGCCCATCAATATCTTAAGCAATATCAAACATGAAAATAAGCCTATTTCACAAACAACCTGCTTTCAAGATCATATTGAATGTATGCCACGTCTATTCAGTAATCTCAGGTTTGCGCCACACTGAAAAATTACGACTATTGAGTAGCACCATCATACCACCTGAAACGATACACACCCTCCCACTCAGAGGCCGATAACTGACTAATGAGAGTAAACAAAAGCTTTCATAAAGCTCAATATAAATTAGAGTACTATACTGATGTGCAAATAAAGAAGTAATCATGCCAAAGAGCAGACAACTAATGACAGCAAAATGATAAAGTGCAGCTGAAGTCTACTTGGAATAGCGCTTTAGGTTTAGACAGACACACGTTACTCAATGTGGAATGACTTGAGATGCTGAATAATTACAAGCAAGCTCCATTCTCACAAGCGCCACATCTGCCAGACGGAGCTCTATACGGAGATGAGTGTTTGGGAGAACTCTATCTGCTGACCTCCGGCATCTCTGGGTGAGACGGTCACCAGAAACAGCTCTTTCACAATGTAGCCTAAAATATCACACCTGCCACAGGGGAGCTGTAACAGCAGAGAGCTCAACTGTTGGGTTTCTCAGAGTGTTGAAACAGGGAGAAGAGGTCTTCACTGGTTTGGGTTTCAACTGAGCTGAAATGGGACTCCATGTTCCAAGCCAGGTCAGCAGACAGGAAATCATCCATGACCGTCTGAGTCTCATTGCTGGTTAGAAAAAGGTTGCCCAGGGTGGAGGAGCTGCAGACAGTTTGGGTCTCGGTGCTGCTGAGCCTGACCTGTCCTTCATGGGAACAAGGCAGGGGCAGAGGAAGAAGGGGCCTGGTGTCCGTCTGGGTCTCCGTGTCCGAGGACTCGGTGCTCATGTTAAAGCTGGAATGTCTGAGGATGCTGCCGAGCGGCAAATGGCCACCGGGGTCAAGCAGGTAGTTAAGGTCTGTTTGGGTTTGGGTATCAAACATTTCCAGCTCCAGATCACTGGACTGCACCCGTGTGCCACCATCACTTTGGTGGCTATCGCTTAGGAATAGGAAATCTGTTTGCGTCTCTATGTCGAGGAGTTCTAGCGGTGTGTCTGAGCTCAGGCCTCCCAGAGCACTCTCATCTGTCTGTGTTTGAATATGAGTTGAACTGAGGAAATCCTCAAAGTCAAAGTCAATGCCTGTGGGTTGCTCCTGCACTGGAACGAGGCTGGAGCCACAACTTGGAGTCCCACTTGTCATGCTGTCAGAGAGAATGTTCTCAAGGTCACTGAGGAGGGTCATGGTTTGAGTCTGATTGTCAGCTACTGTGTTCTGGGGCAAAATGTCCCTCTGGGATCCAAAGCACAAGGACGGAGCAGTTCCGTCATCAAAGAGCTCTGGGTCAGTGCTCATGGGATCAAGTCCATTTGTACTGAAAGGTCCATCAGTTAGTGCGGTCTGTGTAGACACACTGAGCATGTCAGTGTCAAAAAGATCTGTGCACATTATAGCTTGGTCCATCTGGGTTCTATTCAGTGAGGCTGCTGTGCAGCAGCCCGTTTGTGTTTCCCTCGTTATGTTCAAAGACGGAAAGGGCAGCTGGCTGAACGTGTCAGTTTGGGCACCAATGGAGGATGTGCCTTTGGCCCTCAAGGGAAAAGTCTGAGTTTGGACACTGACAGGTAGTTGGATCTGGGCACTCACACTTATGTCAGTTTGAGAGCAAGAAGACACAGAGGCCTCACCTATGGGGGTGATGGTGACTTCTCCAACAGATCCTTTACTGAGGTATGAGAGATCAGTTTGAATGTTTGTTGAGGTGCTTTTATTTCTGGATGCCAAATCATAAACTGGCTCACCTACTGAGACCAGACTCTCCAGACTGACTTGGATTCCTGTACTGATGGCGTCCAGGCTCGACCTGGAGGCAAACATTGTTTCTTTGAAACTCACAGTCTTCGTGTTTAGAGCAGGAACCACTGCCCCAAGTGACTGGGGCAATAGGTGCACAGTGCTTACGGAGCCCTGTGCATCCACAGCCAAGACCACAGACCTCAAGGCACTGCTCTCTGACGGGGGAAGGAGAATAGGCAAATGTGCAAGCTGCATCACAGGAACGTTGACGAGGGCAACTTTAGGTTTGGGCAGGAGAAGCTTTTGAACGTTTTTAGCATGGACAGGGTTGTGTCGTGGGGAATCTGGAGTTTGGGAGGCTCCTTCAGTAGGGACTGCTCCTTCTGTCAGTTCCTTATCAGCATCTGCCATTCCATAAGTTTGTTCATTGGGCCTTACTTTTGTCGTACTACT
Source organism: Rhabdalestes septentrionalis (assembly GCA_037832545.1). Taxonomy (NCBI): domain Eukaryota; kingdom Metazoa; phylum Chordata; class Actinopteri; order Characiformes; family Alestidae; genus Rhabdalestes; species Rhabdalestes septentrionalis. The sequence goes on from JBBMFX010000017.1 coordinate 6,908,787, forward strand.
CGACAACCGCTCCATTTTTCTCTTCTTTACAGGCGGATATCTAAAAGAGCAACACAAAGATTTGATTCATTAAACTTTTTTTTTTTTAAAGCACTGCTGGACATTCATGTATAGGCAGGTGACCTGAAATCCCTGAAGACAGAAGTAGGGAAACATGGTGAGTGCTGATATTTCCAGACAGATTTACTGCAAGGTACAATAAAGCAATTAAAACCGTATTATCATGTACTGTCGCATGACCAGCAGACTTGGCTGAACTGAAGAGCCAAAGGTTTATTGTTGGGGCATTGAATAGGAGCAGTGACTAGAATAACATGTATATAGGCCTATGAGAAAAAACATATCATAAAGTGTTGACTTCATCAACAGATGTGCAGTTTTTCAAGTGTGGCAAAATCAGGCAATGATCTACAGAACAAAGTAATAAGGTCATAAGATCTTCTTATTCCCAACAAATGGACAAGTGCATGGGTAGTACACACAAAGAGTACAGTATAGGCCTGACACTTGAGCCCTACAGTGAGTGGGTCCAGTTGCTCTGTTATACTGTAGGTGGGAATCATGCTGACAAAAGTAACTGATTAGCAATATAAACTTACTCTTATTCAATTGTATCTTTCTTCTAGGATGAAACATTCCTATACTGACTGGTCTACTCCAGGATAACAATGCCCCCATCCACAGGGTACAAAGGGTATTCTTCATATAATCTGTATTCTTCAAAGTCACAAGGTCTCAAATATTATTTGTGGAAGATTTTGGGCCAAAGGGGTCTGTTCTCCACCACTATCAAAAAATAAAACTGACATGCCTTCCAGAGATTTGCAGAATTGATACCAAGGTGTCCTGAAGCTGTTGTGGCAGTTTGTGGTGTTCAACAAATGTATCCAGGCATTTTATGTCTCACTTAATTTTATTTTACCCATTTGTATGCATATGTACAAACATTTCCAGGTCAGTTCATTAGACACAACTACGTTACATCTATACATACTGTTCCATTAAAGTGAAACATGTAGCATATAATTAGATAGTAGCCCATCCGTTTCTCTTCATTATGTGTTGTCTCCCCTTTAAGCTGTTCAATGATTGAGGGCACACAGGACCACCAGTGAACTTGTATTATTTGGGTGGTAGATGTTGCAGTTTGTGTTAGTCATCCTGTAATCCTTTTTCAGCGGACGGTTTCCGGCCCCAGGACACTGCTAGATGGATATTTTTAGTTGGTGGACTACCGACCCTGAGGTGTTTAAGACATCCAGCAGCAATGCTGTGTGGAGTCCACACACATCATGAATAAAATAGAACATAATGAGTGCAGATAAGGTAAGTGTACCCAACAAAGTCGAAGTAGAAAACACACAATACCTGTGCTCTTTGGGAACCTCATGTCCTGTTCGGTAGACGTGTGATAAGAGTGCAGCTCTGCTTGCATATGGACATCCACATGTACAGCTGTATGTTCTTCCACAGTCTTCTGCATGCCTCCTCAGGTCCCATTCGGTGCTGTACCCATTACTGCACTTCACACATTTGTGCTTCTTTTCTGCATGCATCTTCATGAAATGCTGACCCATACAAAACAGTAACAAGAACATGAGCTTTATAGTGGTGCTTTGGCATGTCATGAAGCTGACCATGTACACTTTGGTGATGATTACCTGCTTAACCAGGGAAAATTGGGAGAAGGGTCTGTTTGGTCCTCTTGGACAGCCCTCTATCGGACAACAGTAGAGCTTCTGGGAGCCTTTTATATCCTTCCTTACAGTGGGGTTGACAAGACCCTCCTGCAAAGAGAAAACATAGGGAGAAGAAGCTAACCAACCTGAGGATGAACGGCTGAAGGCAGCAAATGGTAAGTGGGAAGATGGTACGTGACTCATTTGCAACAACCAACCTGTCCAATGGTAGCAGAGCATAGATCTGAAAATGAAGTGCAGCTCTCAGATGATCCACTTTCAAATTAGCATACTTAGATAACTGACTTCACAGGTCATCAGATAGTACCCATTTCACATATCAAACACAGTTGTGGAGTATAATCAAGCCATCCTACAACCACTGTAGACTGAACCATTCAGAATAAAACAAGAAGGTCCTTCAGACCACAGTTGTGTGAACGATTCTACTGGACATTTCTGAGCAACATTGGTCAGTCCTGCTTGTAGAGCTATACGTATGTGAAAAATGGAGGACAAAGCATAGGAGACGTGGCCCATGCTGAAACTCAACTGTGTGAAATTGAACTGTTTCTGCTCGGCGAGAGCTGGCACAGCTTATGTAACCGAAGCAGGTGTGGAAGTAATTAGCATAATAATCCAGTTTTTCTCAACCTTTCGATGGTCATTCTGTGCTACCATGATGCATTATGTCTGTCTGGATTTTATTAAAATTGCTGTTATAGGGGCCAAATGAGCACATCAGCAGCAGGCATCAGTAGTATCAAACTAACAAATTTTAACTGGAGTTAGAGCACATGATTTAACATTCAGTTAATGTCTATTTTGCAGTAATGGTGAGTCCAGGAGAGCTTGGTTACCAGCATCAATTTTCCCCTTAAAGACTGAGGTCGTCTTTTGTTTTTTGACAACCCACTCCTGCCAGCAGAATAGACAAGCTGAGAGGCCAGAGAGGAGAAGCACAAGAGTGTAAACAGGGGAAACTGAGCTGGATCGAAATGTACTACATAAGCAGACTACAGAAAAAGGTGCATTACAATCTCCTTTATTTTTCAGGGTGAGTATGGACACCACCCTAGAGTGAAAAAAAATATATAATTTTTTTTTTTTTTTTAATGCATCCATGAACTCCCATCAATAATCTTTCAAGCATTAGCATTCCACTCCCGTCCTACACACTACCGCTGACCAGGCCTGTGTTACTCATGCTGTCAGCCCCTCAAGCAAGCGTGAATAACCAAAGAGGTCTCCTTCAGCACTGCTCACTGATGGGGTGTTCCTCTCAACAGTATCAAATAACTTCAGTAGACATATTAATTGCCTGCTTATTGTCTTGGATGGCCTGATATCCTTTCACACAAAGGCCATGATGCACACAAACAAAACAAAACAAAACAAGAGTTCATGTTAAAAGAAGAGGCCTAGAGCAAAAGAGCCAGATTTGCAAAAAAGTGACTGAGCTTGGCATAAGGGTGTAAGTGTGTGCGTGTTTGTTTTAAACATAACGAATAATGAGTGATAACATGATAATGAGTGAGATCTGTAGTTGTCATCACAGATATGAAACATGGTAAGGATTTAAAAGAGAACAGCTTTAAAGCCACATCAAATGCATGCGAAGCAGGCTGAATGTGCTTCTGCTGTAAACACTTACACTGGATGACACTTAGTGCCTTCATCTATGTTTAGTCAGCTCTTCTCTATGGTGCTTACAGAAATTCAATACACAACGATGACTACCGCAGTGCAACGATTAGGTTGCACTTGACTTTACCAGAGGCGAAGAGAACAGAGGGTTTAGTCTGATGGACCACCCTGCCTCTCAAGTCAAATGCCTATTAAATGCGACCCCAGCAGCAAAACAGCACACCACATTGAATATTAATGTGTAACTTATGATTCCATATAGTTGGATGATAAAAATAAAATACAAGCATTAGCTGAACTGGTGCAAGCGGTGTTGTCACCTGCCCTGTGTGGACACCTATACTACCGTTCGCATAGCAGACACTTTGACCTGGCAGAAACACCAGCCGTGTGATTCAAATCATATAAGGTAACGCATTATGTGATATGGTAATGTATTCTAATATACAATGTCGCATTTATTCATAACAATGAACATGATGGACATTAACACTCCTCCAAACCAACTCCCCACAAGTCAAACACAACTTGATTATATGCTATACTTATGCTTTATATGATATAATAATGTATTCTATGACACAATCGTGAATACTCTTGAAAGAAAAGCTGTATTTTTTAAATAATGAACATTATCTGCCAGTCATTAACACAGCTTGCTCACTCACCGCAACTCAAAACAACAGTCAAACGGAGCTAGCTGCCCAGGAAGCAAAAGGAGCGTGTTTATTTACGCTATTGTCTTTTTCTTTGGTTAAAAATTGATAAAGTGTAGCAGTGTGTGGATCCCAGTGCCCCTGCAGTGAGAATGATATACTGTACTGCGTTTGGTCACTGTGTGTGTATGAATGTTGACGTTAGCTAGCTGTACCTTCACTCTGTGGGACTTCACCAGGTGCATGTTGAGAGCCGGAGTGTTGGGGAGGATCTTCCCACATCCTTCAACCGTGCAGAGGATGTTGGTCCGCACTTCTTTGGTGAGCTCGGTGATAGAGGGTCTGATGATCTCCCGGGGCTGGCAGGGACTCTGTTCCTCCTGAGCGCCTCGCCGTCCGTCCGCTGCGGAGGAGGCGGCCATGTTTCTGAGACCAGAAACAGCCCCACAGCTCCTTATAAAGACACACTTCCGGAGGAGCCTAGCAACCCCTACAGATATCCATCGCGTCCTAGCAACCGAGCAACGTCTCCGCTTATTCATATAAATTATATTTGTGTGTGTGTAAACAAATACATACACAAACATTTAACCCATTAAATAAGTGAAGCAGTGGGATGCCACTAACGGGTGGAACACGGGGAGCAGCGTGTGGGGACGAAACATTACTCAAAAGTACATCAGTGATGCCACAAGCACTCCTGGTTTTTGAACACACGACCCTCTGAATCACTTTCTTGGTGCAAAAATACTATTTTATTTTCGACAAATTTAGTAGGTTAAAGAAATCCTTTATTCTTATCTCTGACCTGTGGAATCGTCTGCATCGGTTTCTTTAGTTTCAGACCTTAAGTTTGTTATGGCTGAATGATTCATCCATTTGGACACCATTACATCAACAGGTACTTTGAGAGTGCGTAAAAAAAAAACAGCTATTCTCTTTTGGAAGGCATTCCACATGATTTTGGAGTGTTTCTGTGGGTATTTCGGGCCCATTCATTCTGTAGAGCATTTCTGAAGTCCGATACTGATGTTGGAAAAGGCCTGGCGCGCAATACCCATTCCAGATCATATCAAAAGTGTTGAATGAGGTTGAGGTCAGGGCTCTGATCTTCCACACCCAACTACCATGTCCTTAAGGAGCTTGCTTTGGATACTGGGGCACAGTCATGCTGGATTAGAAAAGGACCTTCCCCAAACTGTGTCCACAAAGTTGAAAGCATGTTATTGGTAAAAGGTGTTGATGGTTAGTAATTGCAGCTTTGACTAAAAATAAGTCAATATTTCTAGACAACAATGCATGAACTGTTTGTACTTGACAAACGTTTAAATTCCGTCCAAATGTTGTCTTTCTATTATTCAATTTTTTTTTGTTAAAATAAGGCAAGAGGATGACATCAGAACACTCAATGCTTATACTCTTCAAGTATCCAGTGTGGAGCAATGCAAACCAGGTTACATGTTGTGCTGGTCATAGTGGATCATTTCTTCATGTTAATATCACCAGAAATTATGAAAAAATATTTTCAGTGTTACAGAATCAGAACAACACATTTCCTCTCATTGCAGAAACATTATTTGATTTCCATTTTAATTCATGAATGTCAATGATTGTAAACACCCTGAAATATCCATTGTGTAATTAAAGAGCATTTGAACGGTCATGTTCAGATTTCATTTGGTTTGAAGATGTTGGCTGATAAAATTTAAGTAAACAACCACTTTTTCCATGTCACCAGGCTGTTTACAGCAAATGGCAACTTTTAAATAAAAACTTTATTTAAAATGGACTTTATAAAACTGGATTAAACTTGTCAGGACAAGGATTTAACTGACAATAACACAGACACACACACAAACACATGCACAGCTCATGCATGCAGAGTCCTGGTTACATCAAACGGTACGAGCAGGAGTCTGGCTGCCAGCTCCTGAGACTTTATCTGTGATTACAAAGTAGTTCCTCCCTTTCTGTGTGATGGAAGAAAGCAGGGGGGTTACAGGACCTTCAGCCATTCCTGTGAAAGGAGCAGAAATGCATCACTAAATGAGCTCAGTCACATAACATCTGGCACTGTACAAATGTAAAGATAAGCGATTCAGTAGGCCGCTGCTCATCGGTCCTGCCCAAGTGACAAGGGCAGATCAAAGTCAGAGTGGTGTTAGGACCGCCACCTTGTGGTGATGTAAGGTTATTACCATATTGTTTGTAAACATCTTAATCAAGGATTAAAACTTGCTCATTACAATTTTCCCACAATCAATGGGAAGTTGCTTACCTGAAGACACAGAGTGATGAAAGGCCTCCAGGAGATTTCTGCTGGAGAACCTGACCACCCCTTTAAAAAGTTCATCATTATCACCAACAGTGTTGTTGCTGTTCCCTCTGTATCTCGTTTCAAGCTGTAGATAACAAAAAATAATAGGATCACATCATGTCAACACGTTCGATTTAGTCTTGGAATCTTCAGCTCTTAATATTTGGTTAATACCTCAGTTAACTGGTTTACCAAGGTACAGCTATGACCATTTTTACTGTCACTGCAATAAATCACATGTGAGCATTTTCTGTATGTGAATAAACATGAAATGTGGAATTAATTATATGTATGATGTTTTACTGTATGTAGCACTAAAGTATTTTGTCACGTATAATTAGACAAAATCAATGTCATAGGCTATAACTGTCATATACAACAGAAGTATTTAGAAGTACCCTCTCCCCAATATGGTATAACTTTTGATAAAGGCCTAAAAAGGTTAAAAATTACTCTTCAAGCCTCAATAAAACTGTGACATGGATAGCATATGTGAATGAGAATGTGTCAGGAATGTTGGTTTGAGCACACATATGCATATGCACACACAGAGCCCATATACACCTACTTGTGGCATCTGATTTCACTGTTGAGGGGGTAATGTGATTGTGTGGGGTGTGTTTTCTTCTCGAGGACTATTACAGGCATTCTAAATCACAGTCTGTGATTAAAGTCTAATCTCCAGGTCTCAGCTCAACTGAAAATTTAAATGACATGTGCTGTTCAGAGTAGAGACTGACTAAGAGGCATCTCAGAACTGTGAAAAGAATGAGAGTCTGCACAGATCTGTGTAATGATTTCAATATGTAGTCAGATCTATGTCCCAATAAACTGAGTGTACTTTAGAGGGGGTGCCATTATTAGGAAGAAAGTTTGGGCAAGAAAGAAAAATGTAATATGACTTCCACAATACAAGGCATACACAGTAATGTTTGCAAACAAGCAGCACCCACAGCCCCAAATCGCCTACCTCTATTAGAGTGGATCTAATTATTTATTTATTTATTTAGTTCAAGTCATGCCACACACCTTGTACACAGCAGTTTCCAACTTGGGCAGGACCCCATCACCAAATGCCTCACAGGCCATCAGATGTCTTCTTTCAGCACACTCAGCATGCTCTTTCTCAATATTAGGATCTGTATAGGGAAACAATCAAATCAAAATTCAGGGGGTTGGCTATTTCAGTCAAAAGTAAAGCAAATCAAATATCAATTACACTCACATTAGATTATATGTGAAAATACATACGTGACGGAGGTGCTTTTCTTTCCCTTAAAATCCTTTCCTGGTTTGTTGGGAACACCTACGATTAAAAAAGGTGAAGTCAATTTAACAAATAAATCTGACCAATGTACAGTGAACGTGGTATGAATGCACCATACCTGCTGATACTGTCTCATGAGAAGGTCTCTCAGTGCCACAAGGCTTTTAGAGGTCAGGTGAGCTTCCTTCATGGACTCATATCTGGTGGCAAGTACTAGAGCCTAAGGGTCAGATAAATAGTCATAATTAAGAGTGATAATTAAGGTTGTTGCAGAAGTTAAATTCAACAGCTTGAAAGGCTCATGAAAATGCCACCTGATATAGGAAAGGCCTGTGTTTTGATGAGAGATTAAGGATAAACACATAAGGAGTGTGTAGATAATGCACAGCGTAGGTTGGTTTGAGGTGGTTGGGTTTCCTGAAGTTGTCTCCCCACGCAATACGAATCCATACAGCACCATCCTCAAGTTTCTTTGTCTGAACAGATATCTGTTAAAAAACAACAAAACATTAATGGAAAAAAACATTATATGACAGGTACACAATAAACAGAGTAATGTTGGATTATCCAGCTATCATTCTCACAATAGCCAAAGCTGGATCGAAAAAGTAAAATACAAATATAATTTATAATTATATTATAAAATCAAATCTGAAGGTATTCCTGAATGGCTATACCTTTTAATACTCTATAAACAACACTGTAATGATTTCAAAAAGTAAATGAAAACATAAAAAGCTCATTACATGCCGAACCGCCTCTTCCAAATGGGCTCTGAACAGCTCCTTAAACTCCATAAAATTCACAGACAGTGCATCATCTGTTAAAAAATAAATAAATTAATTAAAAAAATAAAACTTAATGTATTGAAAGTATTAAACTTGGTACTTAAAAGACATAAACTTTCCTTGAGCTTGAAAGAGTTGACAGGCGTGCCAGATTCCTTGATTCGGATTGTCTATATGAACTAGCAATAAAAAGAAGAAAATGGGTAAATTTTATGATTTACTTATAAAAGTAATTCAATGTCAGCTGAAACACAATGAATAGCAATGAACAAGGCCAACACAAATTTGAAGTGAGTGACTGTATTTTATAGAAGTATATTTACAATGAACTCTGTTTACGAGGAGTTTCACTGAGGTCAGGAACCCTCAAGCAACTTATAATTGCTCATTTCAGGTAAAACCATAAACTACAAAATTGAAGCATCAGTACAAAATTTAAATACTGACACAAGTGATCAGTTTTACAAGTATGTGGTAAGACTTATCAACAAACAAGGAAGTCTCTCAAACAGGGCAACTTACAAAACTGCTTTCAAAGTTGTTGCCAGACAATTGCCAGACAGTGGCCAAGCACTAACCAACTGTTGGAGATGTTTACCATTATTTTCAACCGCTCCTTTGGTCGGTTTGTGGTCCCCCACCTCCCTCATCCTCAACATGAGCACACAACATTGCTGTGTGCTCAGATCCCTCTCGAACTCCCTGTTCATTTACAACTGTGCTGCCAAGCACAACTCTAATATCATTGTTAAGTTGGCTGACAATTCAACCATCTTGGGCCTTATCACGGACAAAAATGAGACAGTCATTAAGAAGCTGGTGCCAATTCAAAATCTCTCTCATCATCAGTAAAAGTGTCTCAATATCAGTAAGAGGGATGAAACTGGACCTTAGGAGGCAGCAACTCTGCCCATCAACACTGGTGAGGTTGAGGTTAAAAAGGTCACCAGCTTTGTTTCTCAGTGTGCACATCACCAAGGACCTCTCCTGGGCACCCCACATAAACACTGCAGGCAAGAAAGCTAACCAGTGGCTCTATTTTCTGAGGAGATTTACACATTTTGAGTTCTAGCTGATGGGCTGCACCACATTAATGGAACAGCAGGTACAGAAACTGCTCTGCTTGCAGCTGCAGATCACAACAGAAAGTGATAAAGATGGAACAGCATATCACTAGCAACAGACAGACTAGGCCATCAAGCTACACAAACCTGAATAATCCACATCACACTTTTTATTGTATAGTGCACTATTAACGATGATGTGCACTTCACATCTACACATTCATTATCTGAGGTATCTGAGAGGAGAACGCTGAAGAAGCTTCTCTGAATCACGGACAATTCCTCTCTCACCCCATGCACACCTCCTTAACAGGCTATCAGAGCACATACAAACCAAAAGACACATTGCCCAAAAATGCAGGACTGAACCGAAAATCCCCTTTACCATTTTGCTCTACCGATCTGCTAGTACAGCACATTTAATCTTACACACAGCAATGTCAGTATTGTGTCACTATTGTTTTCACCTAACCTCTATTTGTATGTTTTCTATCGTCTTATTATATTTTCTTTCTTGTTGCAAGGAGTATACTAATGACACAATTTCTTTATCTTATTTATAACAAAACATATATTTTTAATTATTGATTTTATTCAACGAAAGTTTAATTGCACCGTTGATTGTGTACCCACATATGAACAAAATTAAACAGATTTCTCCTGAGATCAGTAATGTTAAACCTCAATAAAATAAAAAAACAAATAAAAAAAACTCACTCACATAACATTTCCAGTTTTGTCACATCTTTTAAACTCAGTCTGCTTTTCTAAAGAAAGAGAGGAAAAGATGTTAAAAAAATAATTGTCGAGGAGGTTAGCAGCTCACGGGTTAAACATGAGCAATCTTTAATTTCTGCTTCAAGAAGAAACACGTTAAAACATCTCAGCAATTAGATTTCTTCCGGGCAATATTTAGATGTTATTCGGTTTAGCTTGAGCAGTTACCTCACAACTGGAAAGGAGGTTTTCCAGAAAAAGCCATTTGGGCTGACCATAGTCCAGAGACTGGAGCTGATCACTCGGCAGCTTGTCCCAAGTCCTCAGAACCGCCTGCAGCTTTTTAATGGGTGCTTTTCTAATTATCCGTTGCAAAACAGCCTTCTTTTGCTCGTCCATTCTATGAACTCGTTTTACTTCCAAAAGACTCAAGGAATAAAGAACACAGACCTAAAACGTTACATCTCGTCACTTAAAACAACAACAAACAACCACCACGGTTTCGAAGTGAATCTAAATAAACCGCCAACAATCGAAAATGAGTTTTTACATGTAGTCTTTGGGGCTGATTCAGAATCAGTTCAGAGAGCCGAAGTCCTGTTTCAACATTCTGAGGAAAAAAACAAAAACTGTTCTCAGATCAGAAGAAAATCCCACGCCTTACGTCACATCCGATTTCAAAATATGTGCCAAAATAAATGTCTACAGTGTTTTGAAAAAAGAGTGCCACAAGAATAAATGTATAAGGTATACGAATGAAAGAAAAAGATTTCAGAATTTTTGTGTAAGTTGTTTAACATATTGTGAATGCATTACTATTATTTATTTTTATTATTTTCTTTTAGAGTTGTGTAGAGTGCTGCCATCTGATGGTCATTATATCCATCGACTCACCTCTGCCATGGTCAAGAGATTGTGAAGCTTTTTAATGTTTTTAAGCAAACACAGGTGAGATAATGACTGTCTGCTGAAGAATATTAGGTCAGCATTCAGTATTTATTATGTAAAAATTAATATTGTTAATGTATAATTACGACAGCTGTCTAATACATCGGCGTAATGGCAGTCCCTGAACAGTAGGCTAAGTGGCTAAGTGCAAAGTTTCCATGACAATGACTAACCACCCATGTTAACTGCACGGATTTTTTACAGAGCAAAGTTTCTCTGTTTCTCGTCTGTTTTCGTCCAGTGCATCTTAAAACTCGAGGTCAAAAGCTTAATCACAGGCTTTGTGCTTTGGCTGACAGGTCAATCTGTATTCTGTAATAATTTAACATTATTATAGACCCTGTAACGTTCCACTATATGGACAAACGTATTGGGACACATCTCTTCATCACTGATTTCAGGTGAAGAGAAATCTTATTGCTTGAGCCCACCAAGGCGTTCTGGACAAGCATGTGCGAACTCTGTAGACACAGTTTGGGTATTAACCTTTGTTCTATTCCAACGTGACTGTGCCCCAATGCACAAACAAAGATCCATAAAGACGTGGTTGGATGAGTTCAGTGTGGAGGGACTTGATTGTCCCTCACAGCGCCCTGACCTCAACCCTATCCAACACCTTTGGGATGAACTGGAATTAAGATTGGGAGCCAGGTCTTCTTGCCCAATAACAGTGCCTGACCTCATAAATGCACTGCAGAATGATAAGGCACGCATTCCCACAGAAAAATCCTAAATCTTCTGGAAAGCCTTTCAAAAAGAGTGGAAGCTGTAATAGCTGTAAAGTGGCACCAAATCCAAATATATTACTTTTGGATGCAATCTCAATAAAATCCATGTGGGTGTAATAGTCAGATGTCCCAATACTTTTGTCAATATAGTATATCTTGATTTACTTCATCACCAGTCCACCAGTAACTCTGATGGGAGTATATAACCCACTTTATTAGCATATGATTGAATATGAACAGTGCAGGGAGCCAGCTTAGTATTCTTTATTGTAGATTCAGCCAGTGTACTCCAACCTGCTTTCAATTCATGTGAAAGTTTCTGACCAAGTTAACGTAAAGCACATATTGCTGGAATGCTTTGTTTTTCTCTGGCTCAGGTAAGAAGGCAAGCTCTCAGCATGAGTGATGGGATGGGATGGGGAGGCAGTAGTATCCTTTAGTGCGAGTTACACACTATGTCCAAAGGTATCCAGACACAACTTCTGCTTCTACTTCTTTACTTTCAGATACTAGTTGCAAGATTGCTGACACAGTAGCACACACATCTTAGATAATCTCCGTAGAAAAGCACTGCCAAAATAATTGAGTCATACATGATCCTAATGTCACCATGCCCTGTGCTGAGCATCAGCTAGAGGGGTATAAAAGCTCAGAGTTGGGCAGAGATGCAGTAGAGAGCACTTCTCTCGAGTGATTAAGCTTCATCTGGTACTTTTGGCATGGAATTGGGAGTGTTGTTTTGGATACAGCATAATTGATAGGATGCTCTTGTGGCTGAATACAATCAAATCCCCACAATGTTTAGTAGTATAACCTCCCAAAGAGAGCAGCAATAGTAAGTAATAATAAAAAACATCTGCAATAGTAAGTAATCAGGTGTCTCCAAACTTTTGGACATAAAGTGTACATTAACAAAGAAAGCCATGAAAACATTGCAGTTTTCAATTAAATGGTAACTTTGTTAACCAGTTTGGATCATTTTTGGACAATAGTGTATCATTATTATATTATTGATTATATTTATACCTCACTAATCATTCATCGTAAATATTGGAATAACATTTCGGAGGTTTTGAGATCAGCTCTGCCATGACAGACCTAACTTTAAAAATGTGAATGTCATGGATAGCAAGTATTGTCATGTTTATGTGCATTTACAGTTTACGAAGCCTTAACTCAGGATGCACCCAGATCTGTCATCCCATTTACACACTGATGAATGCAATGAATTGATAACGCTACTCAAACAGTGCCATAAGGAGGTAAGAGAACACCCAGCATCTGTTTGTCTTTTCCATTTCTACTTTGTCCCCCAGGTTTCTCAGTTCTCTCCTATTTTAATATATAATACAAATGTTCCCTTTAATATTCTATCAACTTACTCAAGGAACATTGTTTTCTACTTATTAATATTTGAATTATATCTTCAGCACAACGTTCTTAGGTTTTTTGGGACATGTAATGAGGTGGATCGTCTAATGCGGGAGTGTCTTAAGAAAGAGGTGAGACAGTTTCACACTTCCCAAACTGCACACTAAAGACTAGAACTACACAGACTTTATTAAATGACTTTCTAGTCACCTGCTAAGTAAAGTTACCAAGAGTTTTACCCTCCTCTGGCTGTCCTTGGTAACCCTTTCAATGCCAGAAGTCGTCTTCTTTTTCCCTCCCTAAGATGATTTTAGTTTGAAAAACACCTTTAGCTTAAAATGGTTCCAGTGTTTTAAACAATAAGATTTTTTTTCTCCATGGAACAGTTTAGAAAAGTTGATTTCAATGCATAGAGCATACATTATTTTCACATACATCCTTTTCTGAAGCAGGTAAAGAGTGCCTTTTGGCCATTATCTCTAAAGTAAACAAAATATGACAAAGGCAATGTGCCAGAAGCTCTTCTTGGCAGAGACAAGCCCTCTGATTAGATCAGTCTCATTTATAATGAGAATGTGGGGTCAGTTTTGGACAAATCACAATTAAGGTGAATAAGTCAATGCATAAATGGTTTACTTGGAGATGTGGAGGAAGTGTATGATACTTTTGGAAAATATGGACATTTCTGGAGTCCAGTCTGAGTTTGTTTGTTTCTCTTTGCTCTTTTGTTCTGTGCAGTATCAAGCAAAGAGGGAGCAGAGCAAGGCTCATGCGGCTGAGATGAGACGGCGTTTGAAGGAAGGACCGAAACCTGAACCCTAAGGCAAGGACACTTCCCAGCACTGCAGGTCAAGATAAAATATGGACAGTCAAAAGAGGTCCACAGCATTCTCTGTGACTTCATGGACATTTCACCTGCTGTGATGTTGTGAAGCTTTGCTGGTTGTATCATGGACTTTGGAGTGGGAGACCAGGAAGCACTTTTCATGCAGTGTGTTGAATCTGATAAAATGTTATTACTTTGGACATAAACATACCGATAATAATATTCCCAATGATTATTATGTGTGGTTTGTTTATGTGTAGAGAGAGTTGTGTACTTTCCTCTGTAGAAATCAATTCAAAATAAGGTTTGCTTGTGGGGCACTACAGGTGAATATTGTAATTTATTTTAACACATAACAGAGTGAATCTTTGCCATTTTGCAAGAAAATACATCTGCATATGCAAATGATATATTTTACCTTTGGGTGATGCTGGAATTAAAGTGTGTATCACTGTAAAAATAAAAAATTACAGAATGGAGTAGTGTTCCACCATTCTGTTTTTCAGGTAATTTCGATATATACGGAATGTAGCGTACACCAAGTCGTCCAAAGAAAAGCAAATAATCTAGTGGGGTTTTTTGTCCCTCTATTATTACAGCACAACTCCTTCATACTGTGTAAAACATTCATGATGAAGGGACCAACGTTTCAACTTTTTTAAATATATAAAATAGCCCTTATAGTCACACATTAACACACAACAGCACAGCACAGTGTGAACAACATGAAATTCTCTCTCTTCATTTAACCCATTCACCAAGTGAAGTGGGGGCTGCAACCAACGAGGGGCACCCAGGGAGCAGTGTGTGTGGACGGGACTTTGCTCAATGGTACGCCAATGGTGTCACTGGTAGTGCTGGGATTTAAACCCACAAAATTCTGATTGCAGGGGCAACTCTCTTACCACTAGGACACCAACAAAAGGAAAACATTTATTGATATATACTATGTGTGTTTGTGTGTGTGTAAATATATGAACCGCAGAGCTGCATCACCCTGTGAGATATCAGAAAACACGCACCATTTGTTTGATGGTATATATCTCATCCCCGTCATTCCATTCATAGGATTATGCCAAGACCACATGATTGTGCCCAGTGTGGGCTCAGCCTGCATTAAAGTTGCTACATTTCAGAAAATACAGTTAGACGTGAGTGTGCATGAATTAATTAAACACACCGAAATAAACAAATTTCTGTTGGATTTTAAGATTAAAGCCAAAGAATAATGTGGTATAGATGCAATTTATTTAAATACGCTGAAAAATGATTAGTCATATCTGCCCGCAGTATCTTGCTTCAAAATGCTAATGGAGTATAACATTTCTGGATTCTTTTATAGGGAAAAAGGTATTGGGCTAGAAATACATCCAACAGCTGCATTAATTGTGTCATTTATTAGATACTGGTCACCCATCCCACAGAACGAAGACAGAGCATCCTATTGACACACAGGAAATAAGACTTCTAAGGCACCCAGAAATATTCTGAAACCAGACTAAGGAATGGGAACATTAGGCTTCTGCCAGAATAGCTGCTAAGGAACTGGATCAAATACAAACACTCCCTGGAATGAGGAGGGAAAAAACAAGAGTCAACCTTAAACAATGCTTTTCGACCACAGAGCAATACCATACACACATTTTTCTTCATATTCAGCAGTTACAGATTTTGTTAAATAACATTTGTCCCTGTGTGCATACAATCCAGTTGTTCCATTATGCTATAATAAAAGTTGAAAAGTTAAGATATATTTATAAATTACAGATTACAGTATTGTAAACAACAATGTAAATAATTTTGCTATTTAATATATGCACAACGCAGTTTGCTTTGAAAACCAGAGTTGCCTCTTAAAAGCAGAGTAGTGATAAGTTATAACAACTTGATTAGTTTACTACACCAAATCTTCATTAAGTATCACAGCTTTACAAAGTACTCAACTATTTGATCAAATGAAGACACGAAGAAAAGAGCAAAAAAAACCCAAACAAAAGTAGACTATATTTGACCA
>JBBMFX010000017.1:6924908-6934949 GCA_037832545.1 Rhabdalestes septentrionalis
CTGTGAGATACTTTTTCACTCTCAAGAAATAAAAAAAATAAACTGTCCTAAATTCCCTACATTACTTCCTATGGCAATACAAAAACATACCCTGAAATATAAAGATCTGACAAGCCACATGTATCTACAGGAATATACATGCATAAATCACACAATATAACAGCATGTTACACCTTTAACTCTGCTTTTGTACAACTGCAGAATGTCTTCATATCTGTACAAAACAATTACCATATACCTATAGAAACCATATATATTTCTGTGTAAAACATCACATGCAGAGAGAACATCAACATCTGCATTATTTCCACAACACCAACAGCCTAACTGACAAAACAAAAAGGGAAAAAAAGTGCAGAGATCGGACTGGAGATTACTTTGGAACAAAAAACAAACGGTTTCATTAAATTCTATACAAAAATACACAAGTCATGACATTTTCATTAAAATAATCCTCTGTTTTAAAATATAGCCACAAATTCAACATGTGTAGATCTTTGCATTTATGTTTTTTTTGTTCTTTTTTCTTTTTCTGTCACACCACATAATAGACAACTCCACTAATGTTTCTTGAGGGAAACCAATAGGCAGTAAATCTAGATTCTGCCTCAGTGCTCCGTTAACCTCAAACTGTCACTGCGATGGAGAGTTCTTCACCCCACACCTGACTTCTTGAGGACTGCATTGTTTATAAGAAGAAGAAGAAAAAAGCAACACAGCAGCCTTCTTCTCGTTTCATAGAGATTTCACTGAAGGAAAGAATTCTGATAAGAATGATATTCATTCTTAGTTTCCTGATGGCCTCAGAAAAGCCTCATGAATAGATGCTGAAAGGAACGCACTGAAATCATGACTTCAACTTCTGAGGCCCCACCGGTTTCTTGACCGGGCTGGGAAGAGTCTAATCTAGCATACAGGTTATTGCTGGTTAAATCAGTTTCAACCTAACCATTTGTTTCATGTAAGAAATGAATGAACACAGCTTGTGAAGCATTTCACAGATACTCTGCCAAGTCGAACGTCTATTGCATGCAATAAGTAATCAGTATCATAACACTGCTACAAATCATGTCAAGGACATAAATAAATGTGCACATTGTCTAGTAGAGGGAAAGACTAAAAGCAGCACATGATTAAACGCACAGTCGGTTTCTCGATTGTACTGACTGGCCGATCTACACAACGTCACAATCTAACGTCACTTCATTCAGAACTGGGATCTCCTTCGGTTGGCGATGCATTGCTCTCAAACTGGTAAATCAAGCAAAAATGTCCTCATATTGGATTTGCATAGACTTATGAAATAAAAAGAGAAACATGGGTCTCCATATAACTAAATTCCAACTAACGTTGCGGTTACGCACGTCTAAAAAACAAAGGAAAAGGATTAGATGTCACATACAGTGTTAAAGCCAGTGAGGGAACTAGAACATGCAGTAATCCATAGCGTGTAACAATATCAATTCATGGCAATCTTTATCAAATGCATGGCTGGAATGTCCAGGCCACCATTAGCCATATAAACTTTGTTGCAAACCCATCACTATTGCACTCAGCTGATGTCATTTTTCACATGGACAATGCTGTATGAGGAATGTGTTCAAGGTAGAAAGATCAGCATCAATAACGTTACCTTTGGTATGAAAATCACCCCTTCAGAGATGAGAGCAAAAAAAAAAAAAAACAAAGAAAAAAACAAACAAACACTCAATACATTACAATAAAACAAACAGACAAACTATTTACTCTGTACATGTTACATATAATTATTACGTTTTTTTTATCATCTTCGAAAATGGCTTAATTTCAAATAAATAACGAAGGAAAATATTAAAGGCATTTCATCATTGGATAGAATTTTCAGTGTACACAATGCTGGTAGGGCATCACCGCAGAACGAATTCCTCTGATAGCAGGAGAAACGAAAACATCATATTCTTGGCTTTTAAAAAATTTCATTCAAAGGGTATGACATCTTTATCAGCTCTAGATGGACGTGCCCAAACATGCTGACTGATGTGAGCCTGAGGTCTTGTGGACCCTTTTTTTTTTTTTTTTTACAAAATCTTGAACGCTGAGGGCCGACGACCTGCAGGAAACTGGAAGGGCCGAAAAATTAGGCATCATAACCCTTATTCAGGTAGCTGAAGAGAGCTTCCAGTCCTTTGGTGGAGCACCACAGCTGTTTCAGCATCTGGCATTCCTTCTCATTCACATCCTCCAGGACAGACATCAGAATGCTGCGCACCATGCACTTGGACTCCTCCAGAACCTTTATAGGAGAATAATAAAGATGAATAATACAGCCATAAGGATAAATACAGTGACGGGTATGGCATAATGGATAACACTACCCTCAAAGAAGGAGACTAAAGTTCAATACTCCACTTGGGCAAGGGCACTTTAACACTCTTCAAAAGTCTTAACACTACATTTACAAACTCCCATTTGCAACGTGACTAAACTTTTAAATCACTATGTAGCAAATGCATAAATGAACATAATACATTTTTGCAGAAAAATCATGAAAAAAATTCATAGTAAAATTCAAAAACCTTAGATACATCGCACGCAAAGAGAGAAAAAACAAAATAAATAACTATAAAGTAAAGCAAGACAAACTGAACTGAAACTAAAATGGCTACTCTATAAAAGAAAAATGTTTTGTGCCTTTAAACAATCATTTAAATAGACAACACAGCTTTACAGGCTAGTTTTGAAAAGTTACAGTACTCATAATACTGCTGTGGTTTTTCTGTGCAACTGTGTTTGTCTATATGAGGTCAAACTCACTTTTAGGACTCAAAATGCATGTAGTGTATTTAATACTCTTCTTATACTTCCCCACACAGTGTATCATTCAGTATATTTATATAGGTATCTTTGAATAGTATATTTATTTCGGTAATATAAAGTGAGTAATGTCTTTGTATCCTATTTAACATTCTAACAAGGTCTGAGAGATTTTACCACAGCACTGCAGGCAGCCATCTCCTTCACCCTTAGCATGACTTCCTGGTTGAAGGTGGTTGGCCAGAACACTTGCGAGACCAACCCCCGGCTACACGCCTCCTGTGCTGTAAGTTTCCGACCACAGAACAGCATCTCATTGGCCTACAAAAATGAAAGGAAGGACGTTCACTGACCTTTGTGATCTTCACATGCTTGTTTATTTGTATGTATTTATTCATGTATACATACAAACTATATGGACAAAATATTGGGACACATGTTTTTCAGAGTTTGGACTAGGCCCCTTACTTCCAGTGAAGGTCAATCTTATTGTTTCAGCATACCAAGACATTCTGGACAACGCCATGCTTCCAACTCAGTGGACACAGTTTGGGGACGACCCTCTCCTATTCAAAAAGTACAAAGCCAGGTCCATATAGACATGGTTTGGTGTGGAAGAACTGGCCCACACAGCGCCCTGACCTCATCCTCATCCAACACCGTTGGAATGAACTGGAACAGTGATTGTGAGCCAGACTGTCTCCCCAACGTCAGTGCCTGACCTCATAATCCCACAGAAACTCCGAAATCTTTTTTAAAAGCCATCCAGGAAGAGTGGAAGCTGTTATAGCTACAAAGGGGAGCCAACTCCATATTAATTTTGGAATATCCAGATGTCCCAATACTTTTGTCCATATAGTATATCTTGATTTAGTTCATCACCACACCATCAAGCTGTTATACCTGCAAAGGTGGGACCAACTCCATATTAAAGTCTGTGTATTTGAATGCAATGTCATTAAAGTCCCTGTTGGTGTACTGGTCAGACATCCCAATACGTTTGTCCATATTGTGTACAAATATATTGGCATATTTTGTGTAGGAGATCCATTTTCGGCCTTGTTTAAATTCATAACCGGTTTTCAGGAAGCAGAATACTACTCGCATGACTTTAATGGTCATGAGCAGGAAGGTTGGTGCTAGTTATGTCAGTGTTAGTCATCTTAGTGTGTATTACACGGTGGTGGTTTAACAATGTGCTTCAGGAGATCTCATTGTAAAAACAACAACATCAGACGTGGCTCATAAGTAATTAGACTGTAGTACAGTTCTTGTTGCTTTGGCTTGTTATTGTAGCTCAATGGATTTGCAGTGAAACAATGACTACGAAGTTAAAGTGTACACTGCCAGCCTTAATTAGAGAGTGTTTATAGCTTAAAAGGGCACATCTAAATTAGTATTCAGCAGGGATTCATTTTCCACTGAGGACTGGGGTAATGCACCACAGGACATCTGCAATGTTAGTGAGTATTGAGCAGTGGACCCCCCTACCTCCCACCAAAAACAAAGTAGAATTCATATCAAAGAGAAGAGTTTAATTTATACTTTGCTTCATTTACCATGAACATATATTTTAACTGTCATTAATGCAGTGTGTCATTAGCAGTGGAATTTAGCAGTTAACACCGCAACATCAGTGTGAATGAATGGTGCTAAACAGCTATAGGATGAATACGTAAATGTATGTAAATATATTGGTTTTGAATCTACACTCATCCAGCTTTTTATTATAAAAAATAAACTTTTTTGCATTCCATGATATGTGCCATTTAGGTAAAAAAAACCCTCCTTTTCCACAGGATCTAATACCATTTATACTGACACTGCAATTTGCATGGCATTAAAGGAACCTGGGGTTATTTCTATAGGATAAGCGACCGAAGTTTTACTGACTCAGGGATGTGCAGTCCATTAAAATAACTGATAGTACAGATTAAAATGGAACTAAAGTAACTGAGAACTTATCCATATGTTCAACTAATCCAGAGCGAACAGCATTTGGTTATTTACACATTTCTTCAGCTGAGCTCAGAATCAGACATCTTGATGCATGTCCTCTTGTTCAGAGTTTCGCCATTGTCTCTCAGCTCCAGGGCCATCTGAGAACAGCCTCTCTGATGTCCTAGAGTTACTAGACAATGTAAAGCTGTGGGTTGACACACACATTTCTCACACCAATGTGGCAAGATCAGAAACGAAAGAGAGAGAAACCTTTGGTGTATTACCAGGTGCAATTTTAGGTACAGCTTGTCTCAGTTGATATTACACCACTTTGTCATGACTTCTGTAATATACATTTAAATTTAACTTTAAGCAAACTTTAAAATTAAAGTGGACATTCAAACTTAGAATGAAATTAAGGCTGCATATAATTCTCCAGATCCTGCAAGCCAGAAGCAATATAACGAATATATCATATAACAGTGAATATGGAGATGACTATTATAGCTCTTTAGGCTGCAGCATCCTTTAACAGTTTAACATTTTAACAAGCTGGCCTGATGTTAATTTTTATTTCACACATGCTGGGGGTGAGTTTGTAGGAAAATCTGGTGGCATTTTTTTCTTTGGAAAGCTGAGTTTAAATAATAAGTTGATTTTAAAGCTAATTAAGCAGCTTTCCACTTATAGTTCATCCTGTCACTGTGTTAAATACAAAGCCTATGACGTCTTTCTTTAATCTTTTATCAAAAAGCAGCTTCTGAACACTTCTAATGAACAGAAATCATATGGCTGAGAAGATATTACTTGTCTTCTTACAGACATAATTGCTCTTTCTTTTCACTACATGCTCAGGTCTTTGCTCTGGGTTAGACTCCACATTAAAAATGTGAATGGAAAAGTGTTATCAATAAAATTGAATAATTGGTTCTGCTCTATTTCTCCTCCGCTGGCAGCTTTGTCTGCCCATGACAGCACCATTTTCCTCCATCCTCCACTCTGGTATGGGTTGATCTGTCCACAAGACCAGGAACTACAGGCGTGCATGTCTTATCCTGTCTTTTCTTTTTGTTGTTTAGCGGGTGAAATGTGGTTTGCACCTCAAGGACTGCTAACATCCTGGCGTGTGTGCCTGATCTATTAAACGGCTGTAAAAGAGGTTTCCTTTTTGACTAAAAGCATTCAGTCATTCACTCCTGTGTTTTTTGTGGTCTACCATTTGTTTTCTATTGCTGAGCTCACAGTGCCTATCTAGAGACCTTTTGTTGCCTCTCTTATACAGAAACCAATTGTAGAACAGGACACTAAATACAACTTGCCATCCAGTTGTTCAATTATTGTAGGTCCCCTAAAATTGGTCGATTATGTATGAAAGCCTGTGAATCTTAACTCTATATTCATTTGATTATACACACACATACTAAAGTCAAGGCAACATTTAACTTTTAATCCTATGGGCTGTAACCAAAAACAAGAAAACTGAAAACAAAATGTTTCAGACTGGACTATAGAGTCTATCCAGAACTTGCCTAAAGCGTATTTTGCCCAATGTTTGCATTAACATATTCTTAACAATTTTTAAGTCACACATAGTATTTGCAATTTTAAAAGGCAAACATGGTCTTCACAGCTTTAATGTTAACCGAGAATCAGAATGCATTTTCTCCTGTGTGGCACGTGACATATTCCTGAGTGAAACACGAGGTGGTAGAAATTGATATTATTCCCCTCACCCCCACTGGCTCACAGCCCAAAAGTCCGAAAATATTTCAGGGGCAGGTAAAAGTTGTTACATTTTGCTGGAAGATTATGTATTATCCATAACTCTGTCTTTGAAATGATATAATGTGATGAATCATGCTTTATATAACCATGAACAGGAACTAACCAAGAGGTGGATACAGAGCATTTGTCTCAGTCCAGTTCAGTCCAAAAATGAGACTATAAACTGGGACTACAGATCTAACCCTAAGAGTTTTGTCCTGTGCAGGAGGCATTTTGAGGCACCTCGTTTTCTTAATCCTATAATGGTCACTCAGTCAATAACAGCTTGGTTAGTTAATGGTTTGGTTGGTCTTTTTTTCTTTTTAATTAAAGATTTAGATATACACTGTGATCATCAAACAGATAGATGACCTCCCTGTTAATTAGCGACTTTTCTCCGACGAGTAGTAAAAACTCCTGTGTGAACCTTTGACCCTGAGTTTAAAGTCTGTGCTTTGCCAGCTAGAGCATATCCAGCTTTTATCTTGCCTTTGGTTTTTCAAAGATGATATCAGTAAGAACTGAAATTGCCCTAAACAAGAAGGCTTCTGGGCATAAACTCGCATCTATTACTTAAGTGCTTAAGAGGAACAGACTGTGACTTTGACCATTTTCATGAAGCTCCTCATAATCATAGTGTATAAATATTCTTTGATCCTTCATCAGATGTGCTCCTCTCAGTCTGGGCGGTTCACTCACCAGAGCCACTCCCAGTATCTGGGGGAAGGTGTATGAGGAGCAGCCGGAAGGCGTAAGACGCAGAGCAGCACACGGGGTTTGGAACCAGGCTCTCTCACTGGCCCACACAATGTCACACAGGGGCAGGATGGAGGCCCCCAGACCCAGTGCAGGCCCGTTAATGGCCACCACGATGGGCTTCTTAAACAGGATGAAGGCCTTTACAAAGTCTCTGCGGAGAGAAGATATGAAGATATGAACTCAAGAACCTGAGCTCTGCTGTCAAGGCCTAATTTTAGCAATCCTGGTGAAACAGCATGTACCGGAGTGTTTGACATGAATTATTTAGTGAGCACGGAGAACTACTTGATGTTTATTGTACACTCTAACCCTTTTTTTTATGACTGAAATCCACAGGTGATTGAGCTCATGAAGGGCTTGATAATTTGCTCATGAATTAACACAGTGGGTCTCCGGGTGTAGATTCAAAAAATCCACAGGCATTTGAAATGCAGAGCAGCGCCGCCTTAAAATTCTGCACAATTTCCACAAACAATCATTTTCATCACGGAATGTGCTTGAGATTTTTAGTCCTAATTAACAGCAAATGCTATTTCAAGTCACAATGGCAGCGCCTTATGTGAGAAATCGTTTACCTGTCAAGCCGTACAAACGCATGTGTGAGAGAACCCACAGAACATTCAGCAGGGATTCATGAGATTTGAGGTCTGATTTACTCATTAGTGTTCTTATAAGTAGAAAAGCTTTACTGCGAAACAGGGGGCAACATAATTAAACGTGTTAATTACAGTCTTTGATGAATTTCTCATTACACAGACCTAAACTGCAAGGCCTGCAAGCATAGTTCTTCCACCTAATAGTGTGGGCACCCAGAGTGGGATCGGATATCTATAGAGCTTTTTTATATAACTTGTAATATAATTTTAAGAATATTTGTATAATTGTACACTATCAAAAAATAAACAAGCCACAATAGTGCATTTAAATTATTAACTGACTGATATGGTTGTCAGTTAAATTGCCAAATATGATTATATTAGTTCTCAGTTGTAAACTGCCCTAAAATCAAACAGCAGAAACCCATATAATATGAGATATCATAATGTTTGCATAATATAGATATGATTAAAATAGTTTGATGTGATGTGCGTTGTATAGAAACCAAACATAAACACCACAAATATTTTTATGTACTATCCAAAATCACCAGCGAAACTATATTTGTCTTCTGAAAATATGTTTTAGACCAAAGATAAATGAATATAGTATCCAACAATCTATTAGTAACCATTCCCATTTATAACTTGTTGATTAAGCTTGTGGTTAATTTCTTATACACCTAATTTTCATTGCTACAATTGTGAAAAACTGACTCTCTAGAACTGCTAGGACTGTGCAGTTTCTCCGATTATTTTTAACAGCTTAGTGGTTTATTTATGCTGGTCCTCTGAAAAACTGCTTGAATATTATTAAAGGGAACAAGGCCACAGAGCCTGAATTGGTTTGCTGATTTTTCCCCAGTTATATTCACATAAATGTTTTTTATTTTTTACAGCATACCGATCTAAATGTGCTAAATGTTATTAAAAGCTTAAATTATTAAAAGCCCAAATTGTTGAACAACAGTGGAGCAATTAATTGCTTTCAGTTTTGAAGTCTGCATAAAATGTGGCATAACATATTAAAGCTGTCTATTCTGGAAGTCCTAAAGGGATCTGGATCTTTAATTTAATACAACATTTCTAGGAAATTAAAACTAATAATTTGAGATCTCACACAATCAAAGTGATTCCATGTAAGCCTTAAGCTTGCTGAAACCTGGATTCCCTGAGGAACGTTTACCCTCACAAGGCGTGTGTTTCTTCCTTCAGCTGTGGATGTAAATCTCATGGTCTCTTACGCTCATATATATATATAGGCCGTCAAAGCGAAGGCCTCTGCTTGACAGTTTAAATGGGTCACTGGAATGGATGCTCAGCATGAGGAACCAGCAGCTAAACAGTCCATGGAGACGGGGGCTCCTTCAGTCTGAACCAAAACTATAGGGAGATGATGCAGTGAGTAATGTGGGTGGACATGGCGTAATGATCAGTCGGGGCTGTATGACTAAGCTCAAATGACTGACTGGAGCACAGCATGTATGCAAAACACACAAATATAATGAATGTATGCATGCATACAGATTCCTGATCATTTTTAATGATTACATATTTAACCTGAAAATGTGTTTTGTTTTTGTAAGATATAAAATGATTGATGCCATCACATTAAAAAAAAAAATTCTGTTTTCTCTAAATCTCAAGAAATTTGTTATTTAAAGAGAAGGATACTACTATGTCAAAATCTGGAGAAAACAAATGAACTCCTTTTAAAATTTGATATAAAGCTGTTTAGGTCATTCTATATAGGGATGCCCCGATACCACTTTTATGGAACACGAGTACGAGTACCATTTTAGTACTCGCCGATACCGATACCGAGTACTTAATAAATACATGATTTAAATCAACAAGTAACAGCCTTAGTCATATAATTTAACACAAAAGCATTTCCTCAAACACATGCGCTATAGCTTGGCCAGTGTGCGGGCCGCAGATTTGTTTCGCATGTAATACGGCTCATTACGGTGTGAAACTCGTCTATCCACTGGGAGGTTAGGCTAATTAGCGACACGGGGCTAACACTGCTTGGACAAACATCCGTGGTGTAACTAAACGCTGAGGAGGCTTGCAGTGGGCTGTGGATATGTTTTTTCATGGAGTCGAAGGCAGCTCCGGCCGTGTCAGACATGTAGCAGTGGCTTGGGACATAATATCTGGGCTCCAGAACATGGAGGAGACGCAG
>JBBMFX010000017.1:6944913-6972658 GCA_037832545.1 Rhabdalestes septentrionalis
TATTGTGCTTGTATATATTAGACAAAGCATCTGTTGTGTTGGCAGATGGTGGATAGGCATATGCTGAGTCTACAGTGGTAAATGAAGCAAACACTTTGCTGATTCTTGAAGCTGATCAGGCTGTGAAAAGTTCCACTGCATGGTGCTTTTGGGCACATCGCACTAGCAACACATGAAACCAGTCTAATTCTTGATTTAAAATGAATTTAGATGGTCTATCAGTTGCTTTGGCTACCCTTTCCACAATCTGCCAAAAGTCTTGACATAAATCTGCTAATAATAATGACTATCATGCTTCTACTGACACTCCTTAATGACGGTGCCAGGCAATTTGCCGGAAGCACCACAGCATTCACCGCATATCAGCTGCTCATTGATCTCCCATAGATGAGCTGCATCTGCCTGTACTTCCAGCAAAGACACTGCAGATGTGAAAATCGCAAATATACATGTCACAAAGGAATGCTACAAATGTAATAATCAGTATGAATGAACTGAACTGAAACAGAGTCATGCTAATAAAAGGGCTTATATAATGACCTCCCAGCATTGATGAGTATATCTTTAGAGAAAATGTAATACCACTCAGAAGCCTGTTATATTCCAATTCTATAGGAAAATATAAAAGACAATACAAATGGATCTGTGTCGTGCTTAGATGGTAAAACTGTCATGCTAAACTATTAGTTATTGTAATCATGTCCATGACATTTTAAAAAGGTTTGAAAATGCCCCTACTCATGTTAAAAAACGCCTCTGAATCCTGGTCACTGAGATCAAATATTGCCACACACATTTAAATTCATATTTCTTTCATTCTAGTCATAATCTACAGAAGAAAACAAACACACACTGAAACGATTTTCCTTTGAGAAAAGGCGGGTGTTATAATTACACAGAAAAATTAACACAATGTGCATCTCATCTAAAAATAAATTTATATTTAATACTTAACTGGTGTCATGACAAGCAGTAATTAATGGGGAAAAAAGAATGCACTCACGTAACTCAAACACATAGAGTGATAATGATCCACCATCACTATTGTATCTGGGATTATTTAATTACAAGATCTCACCTTTCTTCTGCCTTAACCAAAGAATAAACAAAGCATATCCAAAATCACTTTCTATTACCATGTAATTACATGGGCATTTATTAGATTTTATGCTAAGACGCATACAGAAGTATTTTGTCACTGTCGTAAGAAATCATTGAGGGTCAGATGTTAGTAAGAGGGCAGATGAAGTATAAAATGTGCCTTAACTTGTCAGCAACTTACAAAAACTGCAGTTTATAAAGCAAACTGTGTTCAACCCCCCCACCCCCATTGTTGAGTGTAAAAGGCACATTTAAATAACATTTCTTCAACATGCTCAAGGCTAAACCGAAAACGAAAGCTCAGTGATGAAGAGATAGCGGTGCTGATAAATGAAATTCTTTCCCAGCAAAGCATTCTCCAGGGTGTAATTCCACTCCAGGTAAGAAAACAGAGTTTGTGAAACATAACACGGACTGTGTGCACAAATTGTGGCGGCCTCATGCCATATTCCACATGGTAATTAAACATAATTAGGTACTACTTGTAAGCCCTCAAGTAAGTTTTCTATACTGATAAAAAGGCATGTGGTATCTTTGCTGGAAAACCATGATAAAAAACTAGACCAGCGAGCATTCTGCTGATGTGATAAACTAATAACTGAAAGCCACATGGCACAGAATGGCTTCCAAAAATGTCAACGTCCTATTAAGCACAGCTGCTGGATCTATCATCAGAAAGTGTAAGGTTCATCACAGCAGGCAGACCCTTATTAGAACAGACTATACATCAAAACTAAGCATCCTAGCAAGACACTCACTGGTGAGAGTAGCTACTAAAACTCCAGCCATCACTATCAAATGCCTACAATGCACTTCAATTGAAACTGGAGTGAAGATGCAAGGATCCACAATTCCAAGCATTCCACATAACACAGGCATCTACAGGAATGCAGCCATACCTTAAGACCATTTCTTAAGAGCATGACAGACCCAGTCAAGATGCAGTAGTAGGTTTTGAATTACAATAGTATCAGTAGTAGGTTTTTGACCAAACGTTTGGCATAAACTAACTTTGTCCAAGTCTCAAGAAACACCATAACTACAGTGAAATATGGGGGTGGCAGCATCATGCAATAAGGATGCTTTTCACCTGCAAGGACTAGGAATCAGACTTAAAAGTTTTACATGAATAGCACGCAGAATTTCAGGAGACCTTGCTCCAATCTGCTATAATCCCACAGAGAAGATTCATCTTTTAACTTTATAGTTAGCATTAGGGCCAAAAACTGGGATGGCTCAAAACAGAAAAGTGAATGTGTTTGGAATGGCCAAATCAAAGTCCTTTTTTAAACCCTGTGAAGAATTTGTGGAATTATTTGAAAACTACTGTTCTTAGATACCATCCCACCAATCTAGCAGGGCCCGGTTTCTCAATAACAAACACTCTTAGCACGCTAAGAAGATTTTCTAAGATATATCTTACCTAAGTTGTTTACATTTCCAAGTGTGTTCCCCAAACTATCCCTTAGGAAGCTTCTTAAGACGCTGCCTCTTACGTGCGACATTACAGGAGACATCGATTGCTCGGGAATCGATTTTTCAGTTCATCTGCATGACAGCGTTAAGAGAGACAGCACATTCTATGCAAATTGGCCTAGTGGCAGTGACACGGTGCGGCCGGATGGCCTAGTGGTAAGGGTGTTGGCCTTGCACTCAGAAGATTGGGGTTCGAATCTTGCCTGCAGTTGTACAGTTTTGTAATTGGATACAAAGTTAGGGGTGGTGCGGGGGGTGCGCGTGTTGTGCGTGTGTTCGGGGGTAGGGGGGCGTGCATGTTGCGCATGTGTGTCAGCGCGTTTGTAGTGCTTTAAGTAGTACATCTAGAACACACGTGGCGTTAACTCCGTTCTTCAAGCCAGTGCATTTCGCGATAAGAAATTCAAATATTTGGCTGTTCAGGACAGGGGGGTCATAGGTGTAGAACCGCCTATGCCTGCAGCACCCTCCTCTCCTGGCAGCACCGAGCCTGAAGACCTCAGTACTCCCCCGCGTCCGGAAAGCGCGTCCTTGCCAGCCTGACCTCGCTACAGGAACTGGTAAAATGTTTAAATATGTCTGGATATGCAAGTCAAATATGTGCCAATACACTGCTGATTTCTGAGGACTGCTGCTCAGTGGCGGTCACTAGTGTCTTGTGCTGAAACTACGCTAAGAGACAGCTAAAGAGTGGTCCGGACCAACCTTACGAACATGGGACTTACGTAAGATATACTTAGTGTACGAACGCTTTGGGAACCATCCCATAAAGTTAAGAGAGAGGTTAAGGTGAAATTAAGACCTACTTAGCGATAAGAAGCTTTCGAGAAACCGGACCCAGATCTCTATTACTTCTGCGGAGAGCAATAGTGAAAGATAATGTGAAAAATGTGCAAAACTGATACATATTTACCCCAAACAAATTATTATTACACTAAAGGTTTTTCCTACAAAGTATTAATATGTAAGAGATGAAAACTTTCTTATTATTTTGACTTTGAAAATGTATTGTTTACATTCAAAATTCTGACTGGAAAGTCCTTTGTAAACTCATGAATTTTAAGGGGGTTGAATACTCCTGGAAGCCACTGTACATACCATATACACAATGCCTGTGCACCTGAAACTGAGTAAACTGTTCAAAATAGTCATTTTACATGTATGTTTTCATCATATTCTAATGTAAGTTGGAATATTACAAAATGTGCACACAAAGGAGCTATTGGGTAAAACCAAGAAAGGTTTCGATATGAGTTTGTAAACTCTTAATTCTTTGTTGTACTGCATATCAAAAAGGTAACAAACTTATTTTCTCCATAGATGTCAAGCAGCCAGGGTCTGCTGCTGTGTTTGGGCAGCCTAAATCTAGACATGTATTTCCATTTAAGACTTGGAATCAGGTCAGTGCTTCCAAAGAAGTTTCATCATACGGCTAAGCAGTGCTCAGAATAGCAGGACAAGCATCTGTTTAATATGATTTTTTTTCAATACATTAAAGTACATTGGTATGATATATGTATGCCAAAATGTAGCCAAATCACATAGCTGTCGTCATTATTCATTTGCACCAAGTTAACTGAAGTCACAGTTTAATTATATGGTACATGGCAAGTGTACATGCTGTACATTTCAGGAGTGATGTTATCTTAAAGGCTCTGTTCATGTTGAAAAAATGAATGGAACATACTCTTTCCTACAATAAAGTTATATAGACATCAGATCTTGGTTTGGAGATTATTTTCAACTGGTTTCTATTCGGTCTCCCTCTTTTAAGGCCTTGTTTAAATGCAGTCCCTTTAAAATTGGGCAATGACACATATATTTTGGCGCTCCAGTCCACTGAATTCAAAATGAAACGATCACTGTGAGGTTAAACTGCAGAATATGAGCTTTAATTAATGGGTCTAAAAACATTTCTCCCCCTAAGGTTCAGTTCTGATGTTTCTGTGGCTCTATAAGCAATTACAGTCCTTTCCCTAAGAATTCCCTCGAAATTCAACAGGGTCCATTTAGGACCACAATTTGTAAAAGAATTTTATTTCTGAAAATGTGTGGGTCCACAGATATAAATCTGGGGATGTTTACATTTCAAAGTAAAAGTAAATCAGTCACAATAATCAGTCACTTACAAGAACATAAATCAAAATGCATGTGACATTTCAGCTGACAAATCTCAAATGATGAACCAAAGTACCAGCTGAAACCAAGCAGCAATTCAGATGTCAATATCTCATAAAGAAACCATAAGTGTAACTGAATGCTATTATTTATTCAAGTCACATGAAATACATTCCTGTGTCTTGTGTTCAGATCTTGTATGGGGGAAATGGGGTGTAATGCAATAATGCAACTCTTTCCATAATGCAATTGTGATTTTATATTCTGGGCCAATGCTTCGAATTACTACAAGAGGAGAATACAGATTATCAGGAACTGCCCTACTGGACTGTTCAAGCACATTTCAGTCTTTAGAAACTATTTTAACCTGGCTGAGGTTAGCTCAGCCTAGTAAAATACACCGAACTTCTATTTGCTCTCATTTCTAGCAAAGAAAACTCATTTGCTTACTTTTCTCCTTCCAGATACATGATGTTTTCAGTCAAGAATACATAGGTAGTCTACAGCTGACTGGTAAATAAATCTTTCTAGGCTTCACTTCCATGTCACTGTGCCTAGCTCTTCTTATTAGGAAGTTGCTATAAATAAAATATTATTTTTGAAAGCGATTAAGTCAGTCCTTTCTAGGCACAGCACTGTATCTTGCTCTATCCCATGCAGCCATAAAAGATAGCCAATGCTTTTTATAAAAGTCAAACTTGACTTAGCAATAATTATCTACTCACCAAAGTGCACAGAGGCCTGCACTGATAACCGTATCCCAATAGTTGGTTATGCTTTGAATGGGATACATAGGTCAGTTGGTTTATTACCAAAATACGTGACCTCAATGTGGTTGCAATATTTTTATAGTCCATTATTTCTAAATCAGTGAGCTACACTTGTGGTCCCAAACCCAAGGGACTGGTACAGAGCCGTGGGTCATGTGGTACCAGTGTGTGGACTACACAGAAAACAAAGTACAGTACTTCCATTTATTTACTATCTAAATGAGTGTAAACTATGTTTTATTTTGAAAAATGATCGGATATCCTTAGTTTATGACTACCGCTTGACACGTCAAAAATAGTCCCACATAGTAGAAAAACTGACATAAAAGCAAATGTCTTCTGCTCATTTCGTTCTGGTTTGTGACCAAATAAAGTTTGGGGACCACTGATCTATGTATCAACAATCATGTGGACAAATCAATGACTGAGTACTTTCATGAAAACAAAGAACACGCTGGTGAACTCAGAAACACCAAAATGCTTGAGGCCACTGAAAACAACTGCGGTGAATGACAGAAGTATTTTTCCCTGGTAAAGGAAAACCCCTTCACAATGGTTGGTCAAATTAAAGATACCCCTGGAGATAGATGTCTCTGTGTCAAAGTCAACAAAAGTCAACAATCATGAGGAGACTTAATACCAGAGTAAACACTGAGGGTTGACCACAAGATGTAAATTATTGGTGTGCCTCTAAAACAGGAAGGCCAGATCAGAGTTGACCAAAAAAAACATTTGAAAATGCCAGTACAGTTCTGGAACGACGCTATATGGACAGATGTGAAAAAGATCAACTTACCCTAGAATGATAGGAAGATGAGAGTATAGAGAAGGGAAGGAACTGCTCATGATCTCATCTATCAAGCTTGGCTTAGGCATGAATGGCTGCCAATGGAACTGGCTCGCTTGAGTTTATTGATGAGGTGACTACTGACTAAAGCACCAGTATAAATTAATAAGTGTACAGGACATCCCAACCCAAGACTTTTTTAAGGCAATGAAGTAGAATGCTCTGCAATGGCCGAATCAATGCATTGACTTTAAATCTGACATGCATTTCACTAACTGTGGGTAAAATATCTTAAGAACATCAGCTACAAAGTACTATCAGCAAATGCAAGCAAAAATTGTTGTCATTCTAATACTGTTCAACTCAAGTGTATGACTTTGTTAAAGTCTTATATAAAGGAACAAAAAAAACCCAATTTCTAAATATTTATTGACCTAAATGTATGAGGGATATCTCTATCACAGTGTAACTGTATAACTAACTACATGTATGTAACTGAATGCATGTCATAAGTGGACCTGTTTCAGTCAGTGGATATTATATTTCCTAATTCTGCACTTCTTTTCTTTAGAGAAGTTAAAGTTTTATTTGTCCTTTAATGAAGTTAAAGTTGTCCAAAACAGAATTACTCAAGTGAATGAAAGACTAAAGTGTTACTTCAACAGTAATGAGGT
The DNA here is from genome assembly GCA_037832545.1 of Rhabdalestes septentrionalis. Classification (NCBI taxonomy): domain Eukaryota; kingdom Metazoa; phylum Chordata; class Actinopteri; order Characiformes; family Alestidae; genus Rhabdalestes; species Rhabdalestes septentrionalis. The sequence continues at coordinate 6,951,840 of JBBMFX010000017.1, forward strand.
AAATATGCTCTGTTTACTTTGGATAAAACTTCCTTTTCAGACCAGGTTAGACTAGCTTCACCATCATCAAATCACTTACAGTATATTCACAGGAGAATTTTGGACCAGAGTTTATACAGGGCTTTATTTTTATTTACGCATATAAAAAAAGAAGGTATTCATAATCAAAGTTGTCCTTAAAGAAATGGATCAGATTTATGTGACTGTCTACCATGTAATATGAGTATTACACTAGAGAGATTACAAGCTGAGGTCTTCCCCTTATTGTAATAACTCTGTGTTCTGCACTCACTGACAATGATGCAGCTGTACTTCATAAGCACAACAATTCATTTTATTTAGAAGATAATGAATTTGAATCAAATTCTAAGCCTATTCGAAATGGTCAGTGAGTCATTTTAATATTATTTCCTTTCACTAAAGGTTACACCTGTAACAACAGGCAATAGTATTGCTTTTGAATTATTTATAAATCAAGACACCTAAAACAAATGCGATGCTCTCAGGGGTGATCCAAGGGATGTTTTTACACCAGTTTATGAGTACAGAATTAATTCATTCTTATACATTATTTCTATATTTCTAACTGGGCTGAATAAGCAAAAATATGTGTACAGTGTCCGTAAGCAAATACAATATTGGGTTTTTGCAATTTTGTGTTAAAATGCAACATGGAACTTAACATTGAAAGTTTAGTATCTTTTTATCCATCCGCAACTATTTAAAAATATCATTGCTGAATATTTTATATGAAGAAGTGGTCTGGTCATTATTTAATACACAGATTTGCTACTTAGAAAAATGTTTGTCAAATGTCATGTGTACTTCAGACAGACTTCAAACTTCTACCAATAAGTCATAAACTTTCAGTCTGGTTTCCTGGATCTCCAGGTCAAAATGTGCACCATCATAGTTAATAGATAAATTGCTTCATTCCCAGATCAGGAATTTTTAATTCTGAATGATATTTCATCAGTTTTTCTCTTTCTCAGCATTTAAAAAATCCATTTAACATTATTTTTTACAGCTGATTTACACCAATAAATATGTGGATGTTTTGTTCTTTTTTTTGCCACATGTATTTTTGGGTATTGGACGTTTTTTTTCACATCCACATTTTTTGGGTGAAAAAATCTCACCCAAAGGAGAGCAGTTTGCTTCAAAACTTACAATTAATAAATATCATTTTTAATAAAACTTCATATGATGAACACGTTTAGGAGATCAATACTGCTAAACATCTTAACATCTAAACAGCACTTTTATAGAAATTATTTTGTGATTATAGTTAGATATTTTCAAAATTTTTTCCCCAATTTTGCTGATATTATAGATTTTGATGGTTCAAAATCTACATTTCCACGTATGTGTTGCTCTACGACCATTTTTATTATTTATTATAACAACCTACATAACTTGGGAAATGTATATATAGGCTAACTGACTTTAGTAAATATTTAGTCTTTAAAAAATGCACAAGTTAACCAAAATGTTTCTATGTACCCAATATTCTTGCAAAAGTCGGTTAGGTCAGGTTCTTAACTACAGGCAGCTCTACAGGAACACAGCTGAAGATGCCTGAGATACATAAAATACCAAAATCGTGGAATGCTAAAAAAAAAAAAATCTGACAAATTTTAAATAAAGAAGAAAATATTCACTACAAAATAAATGAATCCAGAAGTGAGACGTAAAACCAGAATGGAGCAAAGTGCACTTTTCCACAAATATAAAAGGAAACAACTGCGTCCTTAGGGACCCCTGCCATCCACAGCAAATGGAACTGCAAAGATTTGAACTTGAATCTTAGCTAAGCAGGGTCTGCACTACTTTGATAAAGTGCCAAACATAATCCCCCAAAACAGACTTTTTTTTAAATAACCCATTTTCAGTGTCTCATTTGATTTTACAGACAGAGCATGCTGTGTGTAAGACAAGTCTCTGCGGAACATCTTACATTTGCGGTTCTGTAGTGTTTATAATGCAGCACTCATCAAATAGTGTTCAGCATTCCTGACCAGTAGTCAGGACTTCTGAATGCATTCTCACTGTTGCCAAGTCAACCTCATACAGAAAGGACCACATTCTAATATAGGGTCTAATCTTAAGCAGAAATTTTACACAGAGAACACATTAACCACATGTCTCTGAAGCTAATAAGCTAATAAAGGTGATGAAGAAGGCACAGACTAGAATTCAACTTTGTGCTGTAATCATATAGAACCTTTATTTAAGCTTGTTTCTGGAGACACCTGTAAGAGATCCCCACACCAAGGAACAGGTGACTGACACAAAGCAACATTGAAGAATCTATCATGAAAGGAAGCACCCTTGGTCAAAGCCTGGACCACCTCAGAAGCCAGGTTTGAACATCAAGTCTTTAATCTTTTTAGGCTGCTGGTTGAATAAAAACGAGACCTTTACCATGGGAGCTTTCTATTAGCAACCTGTTCTGTGATGAGGGATCCTCTCACAGTTCTCTTCAGAATCAAGCTCACAAAAAAATTGTCCTGTGTGATTTTAGCACAAAGTCTAGATATAGTCTGCTCCTTTTTCGTCACCTTATACGGACAGCTTCAGAGACACCTGTGAGAGGTTCCCACATCCGAGAACAGGTGACTGACCCAAAGACACATTCAAGAAACAGTCCTGAACGGAAGCACCCGTGGTATAAGTCCGAACCATCTCAGAAACAGGTTTGAACATCACGTCTTCAATATTTTTAGGCTGCTGGTTTGATAAAGAAGAAAATATAATACGCTTAAAACCACGAAAAGCGTGTCTAGCTCAGCATCAGCGTGTGGTCATGGCCAGCTGAGGAAAACGGAGACATAATGCTGTGAAAAGAAACTGAAACACGGACGCCATGATATGGGCCGTACACGTCAATGGGGTTAGACAACCAACTCAACCAACACAACCAACCCATCATGCCAAACACCAGCAGCACTTCAACTGAGAGATCACCAACAACCGCTTCTGGTTGGCAAGAAAACGAACTTTCACAGGCAGAATCTTCTCTCCTTTGATTCTTTGTTTCCCTTAGAAACTTTGTTACACTGTAATAGGCTGTTGCATTTCCTTGCCCTAACAACCACTCGTGAGTCGAAACTGATCAGAAATTATCCTAAAAGTGGTTTTAAAAGGACACCCTCGAACGTTTACACGCACCTGATCGCTTAAACGGAGTCTTGTGGGGGCTTGGAGAGGCAGCACAGTGGGGACAAGTGCCCCATGCCAGCCCAGGGTCCTCTCCAAACCTCACCAAAAGCCCATCTTACGCATCAGCTCAGCACTTTTTACCACCACTCTTAATTCTCCAGACCCTCACTGTAACTCGATTACAAAAGTAGGAAGCAGGAGGAAAGAAAACCAAACTCAACGCCTCCCGTATTCAGTCCATCGTACTGAGTTTGTCCAGTTAAAGGTCTCAGGACCTCCCCTCACTTCCTAATTCCTCCATTCGTCAACGTGAAGAAGTGGATCTGTTTGACAGGGGTGGTCTGTACCTCGTAAAGCTCCCCCGAAGCCATCCCTGGGGCTGGGCGGTGTGGTGGTGTGACGGTCTGCCTCCTTGAGGGTCTCTCCCCTCCACCTCGGTCTCTCGGACTCGGTACCCTGGAGAATTAAACCCCGATAGACGGGTCTTAACTACCCAGCCTCGTTACTGGGAGAGAGCCGCAGTAGCAGATCAGCAGGCAGCGTCAATCGAGCACGGCTGCGACGGATTGAGCCTTTGGTTAAAAAACAAACACGTCGAGGAGGACGGGGCGGTGCTGCTGCTGCTATACAGGAGAGCTCCTTCACTCCAACTGCTCTTCCACTCCTGCAGCTCCTCTTGATGAGTCCTCCGTCCTCTCCTCTGCTGGAGGAAGTCCTCTGATAGCCAAGCAAGCGTTAATAGACGCCCCCATGGTGTAAACACTGCCATTGGCTTGACGTCCAAGCAAGAGGGTTAAGGTCGTTTCTGCTTAATCTCAGCAAATGTTGAGTTTCCAAGTTTCCAAGTTTATTTTTTATTGTATTGTTTTTATTGTTTTATTGTATTTATCAAACACAAAAAGGTCACTCAGTGTGCTTTACAGAAGTTGAACAAAATAAAATAAAATGATGGAAGAATAAAAAAACCAAAGTGCAAATAAGTAAGACACAGGAGAATAGAGCAGTTTTTTGCAGCTTAGAGCTGGCTGCATTTGGTGCAGATCTGGTACTGATGAGCAGTTTGACAAATTTGCTTCCGAACTGTATTTCATAGCAAGTATATTAGTTATAATATAGTTTAATTAATTTCTCACCATGCTGTCAATGTTTAGTGTAGAGCCGCTATATGAAAACATGTCAATGTTAGTGCACCTCCATCACAGGAAGTCCTTTAAAATGAAGGGTGTGTGCCAAGATTTTGTGTTATCACACCCTGTAATAAAACAGCCAATGCTCTCATTGGAAGGTGAGTGTTGGTGATGTCAGGTGCTCATCTTGGGTGATTAGTTCCTGCATGTCAAATGTCACTCCAGTTCATCCAAAATGTATTTGATGTAGATCCTGTAACAAAAGTGACATGGTGACCTTAAGCTTATATGCAGCTTCACCAGGCTCCCATTCATCTGCCAGTATTTTTACTTGAGATAATTCACACAGTTTAATGGCACAACAAAATAAATACAGCTATTGTAAACTAGTGTCATTACTGACACTAGCTTTTTGTAAGGAAGACCAAACATATTACAATAAAGCCTGTGAGGGCCTGTCTTAAGGTGATTTGGAGGAGTTCTTTGTTGAATGGGTTGAGGGAGTATTTGCATAAACTTTTTCATTTTTCACTCTCAGTCAACACAATAAAGCTTAAAATTGTATCGTTCCATAGTGGATTTATTCCAAAGTGAATTCAATGTCCTCACAAGACCACATAGCTGGCTTGACATGTTAACACTTTTGGGGTGTCAAACTCAATTCCTTATGCATACAATTTGAAAGGGCTTCTGACACAACACTGTCAGCTGACACTGTACTGAAGCAAAAAACTCTCCATGACCTGAAAACACCATCACCAGCTTCAGCCACTCTTACTGGAATGGCATCTTCCCTTTGATATAATACTCTTGGGCCAGATGTATGTATGCATGGAACCCAGAAATTCAGACCTATTACGTCTGTTTAGACACTTCACTGTGCATTTAAGGGAACAGTGAAATGTTATCAAATTATAACACGTTATTTCCCTGTTACACACATAACATGCAGACAAGATACATTCTACTGACACATCCTCTTCCCAGGCCATAAGAGTTGACATAATGGTAAACTGCAAGTGAAAATCTTTCAGCATTTGTTCAAGGCCTGTCAGTACAAAGTTTCATGTTAACTGTTTTATATATTATGTTGTGGTCAAAATCCTGACCACACATACCAATGAGAAAGCTAGAATGCTAGAAAGCTGCTTAAACTGATGGCTGAATAAGTTTCTATGACTACTGCAATTATTTAAAGTATTACATCTTCTTCCGACACGGCAGGACACTACATCGATAGATAGATAGATAGATAGATAGATAGATAGATAGATAGATAGATAGATAGATAGATAGATAGATAAATAGATGGAAAATTGTTGCAATTTCATTCACTGTAGCATTGAGCCATCTTTAGATATCTGTTAAAACAGCTTTCTTTCCTCCTAGTGAATTACCCCCTCACACGGCACACACAGTCTAGAACAGTGTAAAGCACGTAACAGATTTCATACTGAAACCACCTGGGCTGAATAAAAAAAATCAACACATTTCAGTTCAGTTATTCAGCTGGAGTTCAAAGCCATTGGTGTTGGAGTTGGACTTTAAAGCCATTAGGGACTGTAAGGAAGAAGCTTTATGGTCTGCTGCGATGCTCTCATGTTTGGCATCAGTGGCAATAAAAATTCCAGTAAATATGATCTCCATCATGCTCCTGCCTCTCACAATCTTTTGGTGAAAGACAAGTTTAGATCCTCCTACTCACCCAAAAAGCTCTCAGAGTTAGTGATCTTTTACACACTTGTCTTCTATACCGTCCGTTCCCATGTTCTGTTAGTATCTTCCTCTCACTCTCTCCGACCAACAGAACTTTCGGTTTCACCAACACCTAGCTGCCATACGGACAATCTATTTTAAAACATGTTGGTGTAGCTCCGTGGGTAACACTGCTGCTCTCCACATAGCAGACAAACCCACCACACTACACTACACTACACCAGTAGGAGTCCACTGGCTATATTCACCTACATCTCTAACATAATTAGACTGCAAGTCACTCTAGACAAGAACATGTGTTATTATAAATGCAAATGACTTTCCACAGATTATACAAATTAGTTGGAAGGCATGTATCTGCTGTTGGACTGTGTATGTATGTGCTAAAGTAGATCAGGCACTGCTCTATTTTTATAGTATCTTTTGACGTTTGGCCTACCCGGCCTGGCTTAAAGAGAAGCCAGGTATTTTTTGCACAGACTCAGCTGGTCTATGTTCTTGAACTAATGTGTTCTCTAGAATTGCATACAATGGTGGCACCTAGGTCTAACGATACTACTTTCCCTGTAGCAACATTGTTTGTGGAAATTAGAGCAGAAGATCAGCTGGCCATCTGAGAATGAGAGTTCTTTATGCTGGAGAGTTTTTAATGCTGTTTGCATTTCACTAAACAAATTAACATATTTCCTGATGACTTCTACACTAATAAAGCAAGTATTGTTGTGTCATCTGAAGTCTTTCATCTGCTGTACTTGGTTTATTTGAATTTGGATGACAGCAGCACAGTCGAATCACTTCATCTTCATGGAGATGAGGTTATGGCCGTTGTCCAGCTCTCTGAACACTGGCCATAGATTTCTCTGGGGTATACACACAAAGAGAAACTGAACAAAGGCCTACATGGCTGCATCAGTTTCATCCTCTTGAGTAAAGAGGGGATTTGGCCAGACACAGTTCAGTGAGTGAATGGAAAAGAGACCAATTGAACGAAACCAATTGTCATAAAGTTCCACTGATTTTCACAGGCATCAGTTTTTTTCTTCTGTTTCCTCTTTTGTGTGTGTGTGCTTGTTTTTCAGATGCAAGCACTGAAGTGCATAGTGTCTCCACCTCTGTCTGCTCCACAAACACAGAAAATAATGAGAAATATTCATTACTGAAGCTGAAGAAACCCACCACTAAAGATACGGACTGTTATGATGCCTCTTGTGGGGTTCTTTTCATTCTAGTGTTTTTAAAACTTTTTTTTTTCCAGGGATGCTGACCTTCATATAAATTTTACAAAACCTCCAATGATGCAGGAATACTGTTACTAAGCTACAGCATGCAACTGTGAGTACAGGTTGACAGAGCAAAGAGGAAAAAAACAAATGCCATAGAGGCACTGTTATGGAAAAATGTGAAAATAAAACTATTATAGAAAGGTAGTCAGGTCTGTGAAAGATATGGCTGGGTGTAAAATACCTCCTCAAAGGTTCTAGGGAGAAAGAACCCTGAAATAGATCCTTTAAAATCCTTTCAAAGATTCTCTAACTTCTATAATTTCTACACCTTTATTTATTTCTTAAGATTATGTAGCAGAGAGAGAGAGAAAGAGAGAGAGAGAGAGAGAGAGAGAGAAGGAGAGAGAGAGAGAGAGAGAGAGAAGGAGAAAGAGAGAGAGAGAGAGAGAAAAGTGGGTTGTGGATAAAAATAAAACAGTGTGGAATAAATGGTTAAATAAATGATAATGTTTTATGTGACTCCCAGTATGATCTCAACAGTCATCATTGAACTGTCAGTCTGGTACCATTAAGGTTAAGTAACTTAAAAAAAGTTCTCGTATGCAGCACAGCATGACAGTGGGTCAATATTTTTAAGAAAAGGATGTGTGACTTAGAAGCTGGTGTCTGGAAATATTCTCACATATCTAGCATGGAAACCAGAAGGTCAGTGTTAAAATAATCTTTATTCTTGTTCTAACTACCTCTTGTTCTTTTCCTACCAATGGCCACCAGTGATACATTTTCCTCAATCTACAAATGATCACTTGTTTATATTAGTTACATACACATATTATATACATATTACACATCTGTATTATTTCTGTACCATATAAAGTACTGTAAAAAATATATATATCTCACTTACCATAGCATATAGCTTTTTTTTTTGCTAAATTGAACAGCCTTGAAAAAGCAAAAACATACAATGTGTTAATATTTGACATTTTATAGTACATTGTTTTCTTAAGTACCGTGTGAGCAGTCAAACACTAACAATTATAGAAAAATGCTAGACTTGTAGCTGTAGAACATATTTTATCTTAGAAAATAAACAAAATGTCATTTGCTGCCATGAGACTAGGCTGATATTTCCAATAGATTTTCAGCATTTTGCAACTAGATTGTACAAACTGCAGATTCTTCAGATGGATAGAGTGGTTATAATGAAGCTGATCATGCAGCTGCCCATCACAGCATGTTGCTATTAGTTTGTATAAACTGCAGATTGTTCAGATGTAGAGGTTATAATGAAGCTGATCACGCAGCTGCCTGGCAGAGACGAGTGTAACTGGAGCTTCTCCAAATTCAGGAAACCTAAGAGCTCATGAAAGATTGAGAAAGCAGAAAGAAGAAGCACTCAGTTGTCCTCATCTCTTGTCCATCTTGCAACCAATTAATGCATTATGCATTTCCTCCCATTCAGGCCTCCAAGAGCAAATAACTGGCAGATGTTGTCAACCAGTAAATAAAACAAAGACATTTGCAATTACTTGTAATGAGTATTAGTGCTGATTGCATGCTGGAATTAAAGGTCACATCAGTGTTACAATATTGTACTTGTAAACCCAAAATGGGAAGTTTACAGGAGAAGAAAAAAAGTTCTTAACTTTTAATGCAACAGGATTGTAATTCAAGTCCATGCCTGAAACCTTCACCAGCTTTCTGTAGCTGTTGCATTACAGTTAAAACTCTAACACTCACCTACGAAGACGAAAATGGCTCCATTTTAGCTTTCAGCGGTGACACCATGGGTCACAGCTAGTCCTCTTACCGCATGTAGCACAGCCCAACCTGACCCACTTCTTCTCCAAAAACGATGACTTCCATCTCAGTTTTCACATCTAAATGGTGGAACAAACTTTTCCTGACTGTCTTCAAATAGCGACTGAAACTCACTTCTTCAGTGAGCCCTTATAATATACACTATAAGTAAAGGGAGCATTTGCCTGATGCTCTTATCAAGAGCGACTTACAATCATTAGGAACAGAGACAGTGTCTTGTGCAAGGACACAATAATACAAAACAGCGGATTTGAACCTGCAACTCTGAGGGATCCTGGTTCATGAGCAAGAGTTCTAACCACTACGCTACTACCACCCATAGATTCATGCCTTTAACTTAAATGACAAACTTCATAATTACCACAACTGTGTCTTAACTTCACAATCTCTGATAGAATCTTAGCAGCCATGTTTGTGTTTGCTTGTGTTAGGGACATTTTCTCTATGGGCAACGAAGCACCCATATGCATCACTCTGGATAGAGTGTCTGCCAAATGCAGTGAATGTAAATGTAAATATGAATCTAATTTCATTTAAAATAAATCTAATTCCAGGACCTGGTGACATTTGAGTCCCATTAAATGTACAAATATGAGAAGGCGAATTATTGGCATGTGACATTGCTCTCAAGAACTCCTTGACATTTAAGAATAAACGTTATTAAGAACGTTCAGCATGGTTTAGAAAATAAAAACTCCAAATTGGTGTTAAAATTCTTTTAGCTTCAACTCCCTTGTGAAACAGTAGAACTTGAATGCCAAATGATTGGGAAAAAAAACAACTGAAAATCTGATGCTGGCACTTATTTAAACTGGAGCTCATCAGATCCTGTATTATTTTATGTACGTGATGTGTATACAGGTCTGTGTATCTGAGTGTATCTGTGGAGTTGGTATGGAATTATTTGAACAAACCCACTGGGACTCCATCATTCACATCACGGCACCAAACATGTGTTGGGTTGTTATAACCAACCTCCCACATTTAAAAGGTTTTACCCCGCTTTCACTTCTTGCTCAGAAGTTTCATTACCTCTTTAACCTGCCCACTGGAATCACACACTTGTGCACCAAATGTCCGCTTGGCCCATGTTTGGGAGAGTTATAGGAATTAAACAAGGAATCAAAGTACAGCTTCACCCAAATCAATTATTTGTTAGGTCTCAAATATTATCTATGAAATATATAACATATTCTATTTGAAGAATTTGTTCTGTATTGATCAAATTAATATTGTTTGCATTATTTAACAGTAATCCCCTAACAACAGGGGACAATCTCTATGGTGCAACTTGGGGTTAAGGGTCTTGCTTGGGAACCCAATAGTTTTATGATGAAGGTATGATTTGAACCCATGATGTCTTGGTCCAGAGACAGATATTCTACCCACTAGGCTGGATCCAGTGAACGTGCTGTAGGCTATTACCACTTTATACTTTGAGAATAGTTTAGAATGGAGTGTTTAGCCAAACTTTAACTTTTAGGATCATATCTAAAATCATTTTCAAACGCAAATCTTATGTCACGTTTTATTTTCTTTTATTTTTTTTACCAGCCAGTTAAGGTGATTTTGGGTTTCAAACTTGATCATACTGCATTTACTTTAGATGTTTGTCCTTCTTTTGTTAGGCTACATTTTAGAGGATTTAGGTTGTGACACTGACAATATATATATGAATGAATTATGGATCATGTTTTTTTTTTTCAAAGTAAATATTAAATATTGAAATGTTTGAAATTCACACATGCATACATGCAGGACTATATGTGATGTGCTGCGATTTCTATACCACTAGATGGAGGTAGCAGATAATACACACACACACTGTCATGCAAACTGCATTCTTGAGACAGGTGGTGCAGATCTCAATAGGCTTAGCGCTGGTGGCACTACTTTCAGGGCTGTATCATTAAACACTTTGCAAAAAATTTTATTATAATCTCATACACAGCTTCTCTGTAAACTACTTCAGTTGTTTACAGCGCATTAATTGCAAATTGAGTACACAATGTTTAATCTTGTTTTCTTTGTAGAAAAACATGGCTAAATGGAGGTGTACGGGCCAAAGCTGTCCCATGAGAATGTTTCATTGAGCTCAGTATAAACGCCCCAGTCCCCATTCTAATGAGGGCACAAAAATATTTTTACATCACATAACACATTAAATTGAGCTGTTACATTTTAAATTGTATTTTTAAACCAACCTACAGCACGATATGAATTTAAAAACGATGTACCTATTATTGATTTCCTTTATTTGTATATGGTTCTGTGTTTTTTACCTATTTGTTCACCCCTAATATTGCATTTTAACCCCAAAAAGTCAACAGTTCGCGTACCTCTGACATATGCTCAGAGCATTCTAATAGCCTTGTGCATATTATGGTCACTCACCTCACCATAGAGTATAATTAGAATTAAGTGTTTAAGATGAGACGCTACAGGGAATGGGATGGTTTCCTAAAACAGTCGATAGTACACTGAAATCTTGCCAAGGTTTTGTAAAAGATAGCGGTTAGGAAAGAAAATGAGAAGCTATTAAATATGCACATATTTGCATATAAAAAAACCAAAACAAAGATCCAGCCTTTGCGTGATGTTAAAATTAAAATGTTTCTTTAATTGTAAAGGCATACTCAAGATAGAAGATCATTGAAATCTCATTGTTTTACTGTTTAATCAAAAAACACTCCGCTTGGTAGCGACTTTATTTTAAGATTATATATATACACATGAATATATATATATATATATATATAAATACTTTTTTTCTTTTTTTTCCTCCTAAATCAGAATCAGCTTCTAGAACAACAGCATTTATGAAATCTTACGATATGATTTTTTAAGCTTTAAGAATGAGCCTCAGAACTGCATTACCCAGTGAGACCCGAGAATGTTCTCCATTTGTGTAAATGTGGTCATCAGTATTAAAGAAATACACACATTTGACTATTGTGGAGAGATTCTACAGGAAGCAAACTTTTCAGTGATATACTGCACTCCGTAATTACTCAGAGTGTGGCCTGAGATAAGCTTTCATCAACGGTGGTCTGTTTTGGAAAATACAGTAAACCTGAATGGAAGACAGATAAACTAAACACACTGTAATAAACACACTCTGCAAAGTTTTGCCATTTTTTATAATCACAATTTTAAAAAGAAACCTTATGGATTTGGTTTATTCAAGATACTGAAACAATTGTTGATGGGATCCAAATTGTTGTTTATGCCAGCAGTGATAGGCCTTGAGGTTAATAATAGAAACAGTAAATTGTGAGATATACTTATTATTTATTGCAATATTTATAAAAATTTTTGCAAATTGTACTATAATTTGGGGCTGTGTCTTTCTATTTCTTCATGTAATCACACAAGTACAGGAAGACTAACAGAAGAATTCATGACAACATATTGTGTTAAAACATCAGGAATTTAGCAGATATCTCTGTGTTATTTCTGTAGATATTCTTCCTGCATAATGTGGGATTATTGTTGAAAATCACAAACAAGTGAAGGCATAGTGAAAGTGGAGTAGTGTTGGTGTAGCTCCTCAGTCTGACCCTGAGCCAGTAGATGGCAGAAAAGCCTTTCTGAGGTTTAGTTAAATCAAATTAATCCGTTTTTTTAAATGAATATGATGCTCATGGTGTCACACTATATCGCATTTGCTCCACAAAAGACGAGCAATTGTAGAGTGGATGGATTGTTAGTTATGTGTGTCAAAGTGTAAATGTGTTTGAATTAAACATTTTCACCTTGCCCGTCATTAGCCCAGACAGGGTGCACATTTTTAATTGTGGTTGCGACCTCTGAGGAGCAGCTTGACCCCCGAGGGTAGGACAGGAAATGCATAGTAAATAGTTAGACTGCTAATTCCAATTAGTGATTTGCTGTAGATCGGAGCGTGGGCCTTGTAAAGAGCATATGTTCTGGCCAGGCAAATTTAACTCACCTCTACTGGCCTCTTTCTACACTGAATATTAATTAATGGGCCAAATTTAGCAAGCTGTCAATAGTAATTGGCGTCCAGTCACATCAGGAGCTTGACATTAGAGTAGCTTTAGAATAACCCCAGGGAGCATGATGACACTCCCTACATGGTAATGACCTTTATGTACATAAACCACCAAACTAATACCCGAGACAAAGGACGAGTTTAGAACAAGTCCTGCCTATTATGTTAAGCACAGTCGACTTGAATACTTTTGAAAAGGTGTTTCATTTGGCATCTCATATATTTGTTAGGCTGAAATGGAATGTGCTAGCATGAGCCGCGCTCATTTAGGCAAACCTTACATTAGTGCTTGTTTAGCAGCTCTACAGAACGCACACACTTCTTGAATTCAACATAACGAGATAATGAATATAAATAGTGCCCAACTCTGATCACTATTCCTCTTCCTCCCAAAGTATGTTGCCTACATCTAAGCGCTCCAGTGCACCTGTACCTCTCCCCTCAGCTCATCGTTCTCTCTATCTCTCACTGATGAGTCTCATTCATCCCCATTAACAGAAGCTACGGACTCACCTGCCTCTCACTCGCCTCATGAGCACGACTGAGTGTTATTTACTGTCGGGACCCCAAGCCCTATCGGCTAATACTCTTTAGACAGGTAGATGTGTCTCCACAAGTGCATGTCCATGGTATGGGAATTTTGATACCACTGATTCACTGTAAAGGACTGTTTATGGCATTAGCATAGGTTTTAATGATAATATATAGTACCAGTATGTCTCCCCTGCACTATACACATCCTGCATGGACGGGGAGACAGGTTATATTATATGGTGGTGCACAGATGTTAGCTTTATGTGTTGCCAAATAAGTCATGTCTGTGCTGTGTGTTTATATGTATTTATAAACATCTATATTTATAACCTACCCTTCGCTTGCTTATCCATCTTCATTATGTAAGCCCATCCTGAGCCATGTCCTCATATTTCCTGCTTTGGCATTCCTCCATGCAGAACACCATCATCTCTTGAGGTTCACCACATCAATCCTCAGACACAGTATGTCTTCCAAACAGCTTGAAAATGAAAAAAAAAGAGAGAAAAGTAAAACCCTTCCTACCTTCCTACCTTCTACAACAAAATGGTCACTCTCACAAGAAAACCTTTTATCTCCAAAATTGTAATGAAACAGAAAATGCTAAAATATGTGACATTTTATTACACCAAATTTTCGATATTTTCAAATGATTAAAAAAATGAATTAAATATGTAGTGAGTAATGAAGTTTTTGTATGATAGTTATAGAATGGCTGAATTTGAGATACTTTGCAAATAAGAGATAAATGTGCAAAAGGAAAATTACATTTTGTGTACATAAAAAAAGATCCTGTACACAACACATCGTTTACAGGGTACACACTTTAATAGCATTCTCGAGTGAATTTTAGTGCATGTTATTTGTTGAACACATTGGGAAAAGACATTTAATAAGGCATACACCTTTCCGTAGTGTTTAAAATGAGCAAATAAACAGTCCTTTCCATGTATTTAAATGCAACAGTACACTGAATGTATTAAAAGTGTGTTCTCTGAAAAGAGAATTTAAAATCCACAAAACATCAAATTTGACCATGAGTGACCTTTGCTATACAACTGTTTTAATTTAGCACATTTAATTTTATTGGCAAGTGGAAGTGCCTCACTGCTGCATGTTTAAGTGGTTAACACTTATATGCTTGGAATTAAATATAATTCGATTTTAGTGCATGTAGTCCAACAGCTGAAAAAAATGTAGGATATAGAATTATAAAAATTGGGGCCAGATGTGTTTATATTGAAAATATTTAATCAGTGGGAAGCCTGTGTTTGTTTTATAAAGTGTCTTTCACTGAGAAAAGTGTCAAACACATGATACTCCAGACTAGAGGCCAGGCTGAAGGTTTTCAGACGACCGGCTGCTGTTTATAAAGACATACCCAGACATACCACGTGCACACTATATTGCCATGAAGCACAAGATATGTATAATTCACAATAAGCCAAACATATACAGGAAATGTAATTGATTTGCTCGCCAATACATTACTGTTGGTGTCTTTGTCCTGAGGTGAGTCTTGCTTGCAGAGCTTGTGCTGCTTCATTTTTTAATTAGGGTCCTTTCTGTTTTGATGACTCTCTTGATTTTGCTCAGTGACCTCACACATGACTTTTTAATCACGTTATTGGACTTTATTAGACATGGTTGAAAACGTCTGAACTCCTGGTGCGTTGTCACAAGCAAAAATGATATCTATATACCATGGCTTGATACTGATTATTCCATAAAATTATAGTGTATGAAATGAACTTCACAAATAAGAAATGGTGTACGGTTTGGAGAACAAAGCATTTTTTGTGATGACATGAGTTTTGCTATTTTTAATGACAGTGTAAATCAAACAATGTGAATGAGGCCAGAATTTGTCCCATCTTAGCAAACACATACAATGAAGCATTTACTTTGAAGTTATGATCAGATATAAATGAAACAAAGAACAAAGCAAAATGTTAGAAATGTATATGTCAAAAAATCCTTATGTACTTTCCTTCTTTTGCTTTTCCACTATACCATCCACTCTTTTATCCCTCATACAGCCATCTTTCCATTCACCCTCCCATTGTTCTGCTGATTAAAATTACAACATGTTTTACCATAGGTTCTGTGTTTGGATTGCATTTGAGGGGTGGCTTTTTATTATTTTATTCTTTACTTTGGGACACATTGAACCCCAGAGATGGGACCTGTTAAAATGAAATCATGTTTTACCAGCCTGTGCCTTGCATAATATTTAGCAAATGGATAGAATTGTTGTAAAATTACTGTGTAATATTGTTAAATGTGATATTATTCAACGCTAATAATTCTACAGACGTGCTGTGCTTTCTATAGATTGGAGGGAAAGCTCAAAACATGCAACGTTTGCTTATATAATAATGGGAAAGAGAAACATTAGATATATGTGTTATAGGCTGTTTATGAGACACAAGTGTAGTAAGTTAAGTAAATTGGCACTTGTAGTCATGTGTGAACCAATCACAGCACAGCAAACCATGTGAACAATGTGAAATTCCTTCACCAAATGAAGCAGTGGCATCACAGTCCCGGGGAAGCAGTGTCTGGGGTTGGTACCTTGCTCAAGGGTGCCTCTGTGGCTCAGTGGTGCCACTGGAAGTCCTGGGAATCAAACCCAGAGCCTTCCAATGACAGGGGAAACTACCCAGCCACAAGCTGCCTAAAAGTGTAATAGACATTAAATTGACCATGTTCAGAGAAAAGACAAAGTAACATGTTGATTTTTTGTAAATTATTTATGTGCTCATTCTTGAATAGATTAGATCTGCCTGGTTTTGTGTCACCACATCTCAGCCCAGGCCATTGGACATTTGATTTAAAAGGACTTCTATAATGGAGGATAAGGACGATTAATGAGTTTGCTTCATAATAAGAGCATGAGGGCTGTCTCTAAAACACAATCCTGTTTAAAATATATCCGTATAAATCAATTGGTCTAAAACCATTCAATTAAATGGAAATTCCCTAAACATTGAAGTTTTTACACTCATTTGCATCTAAGTAAAATAGGTCTTCAAAGAATTACTAATTTTAAAGGTTATCAGGAATCTAAATGTGGTGTTTTAAAGGAATTGCCCCAAAAAGACCAGTATATACCAGTAGATACGGCTTAGATCATGATGAAAAAGGAGCAAATGGGGGATCAAATAGAAATAAATACCACTTTATATGGACATTCCCCAAAATATTGTCGACAAATTGTCAAATTGTTAACAAAAATCAACATTCTTATGCTTAGGGTTAGGATTTTGACAAGGGTGCATGCTGAACCAGGGTTAGGATAAGGGTTTGGTTCTGGAGGGCTTGTGTCCTGAACAGTTTAATAATTCCACTCTGTTCACTTAATAGGTGAGATGAACCAGGTATCACAAACTGTGCTGGATTCTGACCCTCCAGGACTGGAGTTGGGTATCCCTGCTCTAAAATATGATTTGGTGGTGCAGCATGTTCTAAGGAAAGTATATATTTGAACTGAAGAAGTTGTCTCTTCTTACAGTACAGGACGTCAATTAAATGACCTTTCTGTGCAATACCATTTTACACTGAACCCAGTCTTGATATTTGCTTCTTCTCCTACTTGTTCAGCATTTATTAGGAGGCCATCAGCTCTTTTCATGGAACCCAAATCTAATGCATCTGAACAAACAATAAATTATTTTGCATATTTACTAGAAGTTGAAATTTCTTTCCTTGGAGGATGGCGAGACTGATTTGAACAGTGCAAGATCTCACCAAGCTGACCTTACAAAGTATTTATCATTCTTTCACTGCAAACACAGACATTTATTTCTTTTTTTTAGACCATTTGCCAGGTAATGTTTTATACTTTATTCAGAGGTTAGAACATCTGACATAATAATGTTTATCTGATTTAGATTGTCTACATTCAAAACAAAAAGGACCTTGAAAGAGCAAAGCAGGTCTGAAAATCTATAGACGCCTGTTTGTTTTTCTCTGTTCGTCTTTAAATCAGGTCAGACGAAGGTTATATTACCACAACCACTTCCCTGAGTTGCAATAACACGGTAAATGTCTTAGCTGCTGGGTCAAAAGTTTGACAGAGAGGATGAAAATGATCACTCTTGTTTCTTTGAAAGAAGTGTCCAGCTTTGCAGCTAGGGGAATGCACCCTCTTTATGAGTAAAGTTAGGGCTTTTACTTTGAAAAATACACAGAACATTGCACCCCAGGATTTTATATGCCTATTTTTATGACACTTACTGGTCCTGGGGGTGAAGTTCTGTGATCTGTACTTTTGTGAAATCAGCTGAGTATACTGAAATATAAATGTAAATTGATTGGCTTGCTGTAGACCTCAACAGCAAAGCAGTGATGTGATTGTGAGGCCTCTAGATTGTACATCCCTGTCCAACTCAGCGCACCTTGTCAGAAAGGATGAAGTCGGAATAGCCATCAAGATGCCTCCTCTATCTCTTTTTACTCTCAGCAGGGGGTCCATGTCAATGAATTTGCTGTGGAGGGCTGCACAGTCATGGTGACAAACAGCATTGACACGCTAGTCGTTTCCATTTCCAAGGTTTTTCTAAGGTCTAAACTGAGTGAAAAAAAAGATTTCCACCCCTTGGTGATATTTCTATATCTTATGATAAAAGCACAAAGTAAGATTTCACTGCTAATCTAAATTCCACCAAAAACAAATGTTTTTCATCTACTTTCAGTCACTACATCATGTCTACATTTAATGGTGTGTCCACTATATATATAAATATGTATAACTCTTCCACTGATCTGTCTCTTCAGTTGTATGCAGTGGAGCAAGTGTTGGGGACACCAGGGGCTGCTACACGGAATTCCATGTCAAAGAAATTAACCAGGCTCCCTTAAAAACTAAATACAAATACCCAACGCCCACAGTAAGATCCATAAGATTCATAACAACATACCTTCTAAGCTCCCGTCAACACTGAAACAGTGCACTGACATTTCTTCATCTGTCCCTTATTCATTATGCGTCTCAATCATGGGTGCCACAACAGGGGAGGGCATGTGCCCCTACTCTTCAAAATCATCCATTTCGTCCCCCCATTTTTATTTTTGGGCAGTGGCTGTGTGCCCCCTGTTTTAATCCGGACAAAGACAGAGACTTTGCACTCATGCACCAATCAGACACATCAGACCTGAGCGCCCACCCCACATTAAAAATACTTCCTGCACCCCCAAACTAATCCAAGATGACATTTTCTAACAGCCTTCACATTCTGCAATATGATTTATTCATAATTTAAAGAATGAAATAGTGGCCTTACCTTGATAAGGATGACTAATAAAGGGGAGCAATTGATGTATTGGAAGCAGGAAAAATGGGTCAGCTGAGCAACTGAACAACTTTGATGTGGGCCTGATTGTGATGGGTAGTCTGATTAGGAGGGATCGGAGCATCGCATGGACTCATGGTTTGTTCCTGGCTTTTTGGAGGTTAGTGCCTACCAAAAGTGTTCCAAGGAAGGAAAATCAGTCGACTGATGGGAGGCTAATGGATACCCAAGGACGCATGATATGTGTGGGAGTGAGGGTTACCGCACAGACAAACAAATTGCTCGAAAAAATAAAGCTGGCTATGACAGAAAGGTGTCAGAACACACAGCTTGCTGTGTATGAGGCTGCGTAGTCAAAGACCGGTCAAAGTGCCTATGCTGTCAACTGCTGAAAGCACCTACAATGGGACCACAGATTGGACCATGGAGCAGCTGAAAAGGTGAGCGGGGGAAAAGAATCACATTCGGTTTTACTTCAGTGGAGAGCCAGGTGTGTTTGTATCCCTTACATGTGGGATACAGCAGCAGGATACACTATGAGAAAAAGGCAAGCCAACAAAGGCAGTGTTCTGTTTCTAGACACTTCTCTAGGTATTCCTGTGGAAGTTACATTGCTGCAGAACTAGTAGACTCCTTCATAGCAGCAGTATTCCTTAATGGTAGTGGCGTCTTCCAGCCCTGCCACTCTTCAAACATAGTTCAGGAATGGTTTCAGGAACATGACAAAAAATTCAAATCCCCCAGATCTCAGACTGACTGAGCATCTGTGAAATGTACTGGACCAAGTAGTCTGATCCATGGGGGACCCACCTCACAACTTACAGAACATAAAGTTTCTGTTTTCTGTAATTGTCCCAGATATCACAGCACAAGGGAGAATTGTTCTGTGGCATTATGGAAACCTACGTTAGGCTCACATTAGGTTTTAATGTTATGGCTGGTCACCTCATGTTGATGCCAAACTCCAGTTGTGTAGAAACACAAATGTTTCACAACTATCCCAAGAACAATCAGAGTAGTTTCTTGAACATATAGGTGTTTTATAACTTTAGAATCTACATTGTGCCTTGAAAAATGGCCGTTGTTCAGATTTGCTTGGCCAATGTCTCACTCTTTCAGTCTTTTCAGTCCTCTAACCACAGAGGCTTTGAAAAACTAATGCAAACTCAGATTTATTGGATGATGAATTCACTTGAGAGGAAAAGTTGCCAGGAGCTTGATTAAATCAGAAACACAAATATACTTGGCCGAGAAACATTCAAGATATGAATCAACCGGAAACCCTGATTTGAAATTGAAAATGTTGGTCACTTGCTAACTGTCTCATCTATTATAATATACAACAGTACTAAATAACTATATAGCTATCTCCTCTCTAACATGTGCAGTTGTGTAATGCAGCCGATAGTCTATGATGTATGGTTTTTTTTTTTGTTGCAGAATTGAGGAAGGCCACATTGTGGATATCAGTGTGATATTATTCCAGTCACAACATCTTTTAGCAGGCTATGAAAACTGAGGACAGACAAATGTGCCTTATATAGCTTATAAAGCTTATCAAGCTAACTGTACACACTGTGCCCTGCATGTAGATTCAGATTCAGATTTTATTTGTCACATATAGTATCATACATGGTGCGACATGCAGTGAAATGCGACCTAGAAGACAGTGTGGTGGTAAGATGGTAAAGAAGATAAAGTAAGATAAAGTAAAGATAAAGTGCAGATGAAAGCAGGGTGGCCAACTCTCACACACTGAGTGTGAGACACATGCATCTGACTGTCTTCTCATGCTCTCACGCCTTACCTTTTCTCATTCTGAAAACGATGTCCTACACACTACACATGGTTGAACAGGCAGAGAGGTGTTCCCTCCTGTGCACACTTCTCTGCTGTAGGTGGCGCATCTATTGATGCTGTAGTG
>JBBMFX010000017.1:6979869-6990762 GCA_037832545.1 Rhabdalestes septentrionalis
GAGAGAGAGAGAGGGAGAGAGAGAGAGAGAGAGAGAGTGAGAGAGAGAGAGAGAGAGAGAAAGAGAGATACAGTTAGTGATGTACATAATAGTACTATTGGCCTAACTACGTTTGTCTTGGTGTGGCTGTGTTAAATATAAATCCTTTGCCAGTCTGAACACAAATCCCTTCAAGAACAGGATGAACCACAGGGCTGAAATATGTGAGTAACATCCAGAACCGCCACGGAGTCCGCCTTGGACCGATAAATATGACCTTTCATAGGTAAATGTTTACAGAATCAACACTGGCACTGTAGACTGGACCCCACAGTGTTATTAGCTGAGATAATATCAGTGGGTGTTTTTTATTTTCTCAATTTGTGTTTTACTTTCACAGTAGTACCTCCAACTCAAATAGCCCCAATCTAAACTGAGCAGGCAGGGAGAGAGCTGAGATTTGTATATCTCATATCGACCGGAATTAACTCACTTCTTTTACTTCGATGGGTGTGGAGCTTGGAAGAAGTTTGGATAACTGCTATAATGACAGACCAGTATCCTAATTTTAAAAAAGTTGTATGTTTCCAGTTTGTGGGCAGTAAAAACATTTTCCATGCATGAGGCTACGTGTGCATAAGTTCTTTTTGAATTAAGCTTTAGGCATTTTCCAGTGTTTGGCTGAATGAACAGGCTTTAATTTTGTTTCCATCAGGACAATCACAATTAGAAACAATTACAATCAATCTACGCAACAGACTTAAACATTAAAGTGAACAGAAAATAACTTTAGAGTTATGCAACCACAAACCAGTCTTACACTGGCCTGTGATGAGCGATTGCAGATAATTTGGAAAAGGGTATGTGCCTCCATTGCAGCTCATTTCTGGTCTTAAAGAGCTCTTGGCTGAGAGACTATCATTTCATCAGAGAGAGGGAGAGACGGGGGTGAGAGAGTAGTAACGGAAACTGCACACTTGTTGGTGTGTTGCATCAGTGAGAAACAGGTTTGTGGGCTGTGGAGCGTGCACTAGGAGTGTGTCTTGGCAGAGCAGCCTAGATTTTATTTACAGCTTTTAACAGAAATCTGATTAAGCGAGGCATTTTAAGCGGTGTGACCTGAAAGAGTGAGGAATGAGAAGCAGAGTGGGAGCCAGGAGGGAGCCAGGAGGTACAGTAGCTTTCATTAAATCAGCAATCGATGCCAGTGCACCTTAGAGACCATAAAATCCCATGCAATTTCCCACATTTGTTTGGTGCTTGGCTATAGGGACCATTTCAGGGTAGCTTATGACACAGTGTGCAGCATGAGCTCATACCATGACAGGGGTGAATGACATATACACAGTATTCATGTGAATGAAAATAAAACAAAAGATAAATACAGAGAAAAATGTTGTCCCCTATTCATACTGTTGTTAAAATGGTAAAGTACAAGTAAAAAAAAATAAAAAAATAAAACATGGACTAACATAATGAGAATAAGCAAATTTCAACCATTTCAATTAGTGTTTTTAAATGGGGTAAAAAGTAAAGGGACATGTTATGCTAAACTCACTTTAGTTATAGTAGATTCTATGGTCTATATAAAACACCTTAATGAAGTTCTTTGCACAAAATCACCCCCGCATAAAGACATCTCACCTGCTTTATTCTTGACAGTTTCAATCCCTTTCAAAATAAACCCTTTAAGGGCTCTGTCACTTTTATGCAATAAGCTGTTGCTGGTTCAAAGCACATTAAAAAAAAATGAAACAGAGGCACTATCCAGCCCTATATTTTTGACCCTGAGTCAGACCCAGAGCAAGATGAGCACAACACAATGTGTGACTTGCCTTTGCCTGTAGCCATACAGCCCAGCATTTAATGCATGCTTGTTAATCCAGCAGACCTTCAACTAATCTAGAGGGTGGGGGCTTGACAGGTGAGGGGTGGTTCTATGCACCAACAGGATGAGGGAGCCATCCAAGCAGCTCATAGAAGCCTATGATTCCTGACACCAAAATCTTTCAATTTTTACACAGAAAATGGATGGATCATTTTTAGTAGCAGTATAGACCCACACGGAAATACAAAACGATGCAAAAAGTGAGTTTAGTGAGAATATGTCCCCTTTTAAGTTAGAAAGACAAGAGTTACAAAGGTTTGATATATAAGCAATGATACATCCTTGTAGATTAGTCTGGTGCTATTTTCTTTACATAAATGAGGATAAAATACACAGTAAGACATTTCCCATGCAATAATTTTCAGTGCATATACATTATGTTAAAGCACACCCTTGTGGTAATATGTGTGGCATTCTGTGTGACCAGTGGGACTTTCTCTCCCATGCTTCACATTACATGGACAATTCGCACTGTTTCAAGTTTGCATGAGGGACACAGTATTCAAATGACTCTGGAGCGGGGAAAAGAGGAGAAAACAGTGGGGAACCACCTGTGGTTGCTGGTTATGAAGCAGGACTGCGATGAAGCAGTGTTCCGCAAAATGAAGCGCACAGTGTACGGGTCTCAGACAAGGGCGTTGGAGCGGTGGCTTTACCCAGGGACTTTCCTGACAGGAAGATACCCATAACTTGGTCACTTCAACCTTCCATGACCTAACGATAAAGATCTCCACTGCTTTGCCTTACTGTAAATGAAGTCTGAATTGACCACACTCTTAAAAATAAAGGTTTCTAAATGGTTCTGGGTCTGGGTGTATGGTTCTAGAAAAATACATTGTTTACACTCGCATACTGCATTTATAAAATAGTTCTTAACCCTTTTGATGCCATAGTGGCCTTAATTTAGTGAGAAGACTTACAACAGAAATATTAGGCTTCCGAAAGATGCAAGGCAGAATATTTGTTTATCAATTTTTTTATATTGGGTTCATCTGATTGAATACTCAGTTCAAATATGACAAAATGTAAAGGTGGACATATGTTTCAGGACTGACAACTTGGAATATGCTTTATACTAAATATGAATATATTTTATGTGTTTATGCATATATCTTAATAGAAATCATTATAGAAACCATCTAAACAGATTAAACATTTGGCTTTAACTGTTTGTTTCTGTTTCTCCTCTCTGTGAGAGTAACAAATGACTGAGGGTGAGTCCAACTTCTTCACCTGAGACCGTTCAATATTTGAACCTATAGCCAATTAAATTAATGCCTATTTATCCTTGTTTAAACTCATTGTATCAGCCATTAAGGAAAGAGAAGGTACCA
Source organism: Rhabdalestes septentrionalis (assembly GCA_037832545.1). NCBI lineage: Eukaryota > Metazoa > Chordata > Actinopteri > Characiformes > Alestidae > Rhabdalestes > Rhabdalestes septentrionalis. Next base: position 6,983,071 of record JBBMFX010000017.1, read on the forward strand.
TTCATTCAGAGGTGCTTTTGGAGCCAAAAGTAGTCTTTTAATGGCATTTCCCCACTAGCTGGAACAATACAAAAGGCCAATTTTCACCCAGCTGATGATGATGAATCTCTCCCTGGCAAAACATAGTCAAGAATAACATCTATGATGTTTTGTACAGGGTTCTGTGGTCCTGTAAGACAGATGAATAGTTCAGCCTGTTGTATGACAGTTCTGCTTGCAGCCTCACTGATAAATGGCCCTTGTTTATTTCACTTCATCTACTTAAGGGTCTACTACAGTATGACTTTTCTATTCACTAACACTCCCCTGAACAATCCCTTCCCTTTAGCAGGTGTGCCTGTCTTTACACTTCTCCTTTTAGGTAAACGCTGCATTCCTGCTTTGCAGCTGCAATGATAATGCTGAGCATCAGGCAACTCATGCCTCCTCAGTTTTAAGGACAGAGGCCACTATTAGGGGCTTTTAGAGTGATATTAAAGAGAATAAATCAAAAGTTACTGCTTATATATCCAGTCAATATAAAAGTAATAGATCAATATTTTACTTAGAATTTTGGATGTGCAGGCGGATGAAAAACTAAAGGCAAAGCCTGAGTAAATGAATGAAGAAACATAATTTGTGCAGATGCTTCTGGACAGTTATGCATCACATGGTTAAATGTAAATTAAACTAATGAAAATACTGAATAGGTCCAGTTGACCTTATGTGGAACTGAAGATGACAATGGATTAATGACACCAGGCACCTTTTCTATCGGTATACAGGAACCCTGTAAGTGTCATAGAAAACTCCTACTAAATTTTATGTTCAGCCCAGAGAGATAGTAGTGCTTATTTCGTCAGCTTCCCATTTTTTGATATGTATCTCCCTTGTTATCTCTTGAATGGACAGTAAAGAAAACAGCAGTGGACTTTTTCTATGATTTTTCTATGATTTTTTCTGTGATGAAAACATTTTGACCAATCAGAAAGCAGTGATGCACTCAGTTTAGCTGCATCCCACTTTTAGTCCTACCTTCAAGTAGTGTGGGTATGGCTGGGGTATGAGTTATTTTATTTCTACTGAAAAAAACATTTCATGGTATGGTTCCTTGTGCCAGTGGAAAAGTGCCATAAGTGACTAAAGTGCTGAAGAGGTTAATTATTGGGGCATGGGTGGCATGAGTGATGCAGTGGCAAGTGCTCCTGTCGGGACAGTGACTAAAGCATCATCTGAATTTAAATCAATGGGAAAGGCATCAGTAAATAAGGCTGGTCAAACTGTGGTCAAAGTGCGCATTCAATGATCATTGGGCTCATCCATTAGAGCAATATGTAAGAAAAAACAGCAGAGCAGCAGTTCCTGGGGTGACTGTCAATACAGGATGTGATCAGTCTGTGTCAGCAACAACAGTTCATCCACAATGATATAGAAATGGATATTATAGTAGGGCTGCAGAACATGAAGCCTTCTTTATGAAGATGAATGTGCATTAGAGAGTTGGGTAAACACACACACTGGACTACAGAGATATGGAAAAATGTAATATGGTGAAATAAGTTATCCCCCAGAATGTACTGCACAAATGCACTAAAGCCCTTTCCATACATAAAACCTCGGATAGTATCAAGATACTTTTGCAGGATGTGTCCGGGCTTTGTGTCGATCACACATATAGACCTTATATATTATTTTACCGGGGTGAACATGTTTTACCGGGAAGTCCTGGAATGGCTATCAAGACTCTTTTATTTTTAAATGCTGCATGAAATGTACTGTGCTTGTTCTTTTGTAAAACCTGAAAATTCTATCCAGATTTTGGCTTTGTAAGCCATGCTGCATCACTTTTGAACAGAGCTGGCTACACATACAAGCAAGGTTGGCCCTGCTCTGCAGGCTGTAGCCCAAATATAACTACATTTGTATCAGCTTTTGTGCACACATAAGCTCTCCTGGTTATTTTCCTGGGTATACTATTATGTCTCATGCAGGTTCATTGTCACATCAACTTTACTGGGATTTCATCTATGGCTCCAAATGAACCCCTTCTTCTTAAATTAATGTTAAATGCCCAGGTAAATGTTCCTGGGGGCATCTGGTGGCTGGAGGGCATTTACTGGTATGGTTTGGGGAAATGCAAAAGATACAAAATTATTCTTAGTGACTTTATTAATACATGTTAAAATGTATAATATGTTGTTTATTTCCTTTAACTTTCCACCTGTGTGTATATTAGATCACTTTCGCAAACTTTACCAATAGTAGCCAGCTCACCCTTAGGTCATCGAAACCAATGGTGGCTAATCCGAACTACTTTAGCCATCCATTTCCTTATTTATCTAGAATATCAGTATTACTACTAATAGAATGGATTATTCTCTCCTTAAACCTCTGAACCTATGTCATAAATGTATGATGTGATTTAGATAAACAAATCTGTTGGATAGTGTTGGCAAGGGGTACAGAAACAGAATCCTGAAGTTTAAAAAATGTACCAATAGTAATAAATATTTGGTCATTTTAAGTAGCTGCACAAAGACAGTTCGTGTTGTTTGCTTCTGATTCAGTGTGGGTATCTTTCTTGTTTCCTTTTTTTTTTGGATGTGGTCACCAGACAACTCCTTATTCATCCCTCCCTCCAAATCTCTCCCTGAAATTCGCAACAGACACATGTGGTTAGGATTTGTCTGCTTCATTATGGGAGTTTAGAGTGACGAGAAGAGAAATATTTATGTTATGAGGGCGTTTTACAATAAGCGCGCTGTTCCTCTTGTTTGGACGGTTCCGCAGGTGCACTTCTTATGGCCCGGGCTGATGCCTCCATAAACCACGGCAGAACATTAAACAGCAGATGTGCTCTCAGGAGAGGTGCCATTAGCCAGCTAGAGTACTTTGCACCCTCGCTATGGAGTCCGTAACAGAAATCACATACAGACTGCTCCGAGACTAGAAGCCTGGAATAGACACTGGCTGGTAACCGATTGCTCCTAAGATGCCCCCTGAGAGACCATTACAGATTTTTCAAACTGACCCTTTAGCCACTGCTGGTAGTGGAGATCTAACAATACAGAAAGTGTGCTAGGAGAATGTTCCTAGAATCTAACTAGTGTGTGCACAGACCTTTATGATAGCTGGGGTCTTCTTTGAGTGACCTAAAATAACATCTCTTAGGGAAGGTTAGTCTTTTAGCCTCCACAACACTTCAGGTAATTCATGTTTGAATCTATGTGTTTTCTTCTCACTGACTGAAAATCTCTCACCCTATAAAACCCACGTGTGACGGAGAAATGCTCAGGAAGAGACTGTAAAGATGGCACACTTTCATTCTCGCTGGGCTAATCAAAGGGTCTGGCCATCGCACAGCATCAGCGCCAGCACTGAGGCTGAGTGAAGCCTTCAGCGTAACCATTAACCCTATCACTCATCCTGACTCTATCCATCAGCATCATTTTTTAAACATCTAAAACTGAGCAGCCTTCAACCACATGGTCTTACCCAGACAGCGGGAGATTACTGTGCTGCAGCTGTTCTCCTGGATTAGAGGAAAACCATGGGCAGTACACGCAAGTTTCCTCTCATTTATTTTCATTGAAATAGTTGGGATTTTCTTCCAAGGCCTGTCTAAAAAGGCGTGCTGTCTCAGTTCATCGACTTATTAGTATTAGTGTCAGACTGATACAATGCTACAAGATGATAGCTGATATTTTTGAGTCCGAACTGAATAGAATAATATAAAAATGACACATAACTGATTTCTAGTACAACCAGCAGCCTCCAGTACTTGGTTCATTTTGTAAGTATCCATTTTTACCATTAGCATTGGTGTAAATCTGTAATGATCAATTATTGTAATTGTAAAAGTATTCTACCAAACATTTTTGTTATTAAATGTGTAATTACATGAATTGTCTTTCAAAAATTCAAAAATTCCAACACACTTAAAATGTGTTTACATAGAAATACCAATATATAAATAAATATATAGAATTCTTAATGGCTTTTACATGTTTTTGATGAAAGTACCACCATAAAATATCCAAAATTTTTAGACTTTAAAATGCAATTATTTAAAATACGTATCATATATACACATTTTCTCACAGTTTTATTTACATAATTTAAAATGTATGAAAATGTTGATAAATGGGCCAACACAAATTGTTCAAAATGAACTGGTAAAAAAATATTGCTACTTTCAATTCTAATTGAAATTAAGAACGTTATATTGTTATATTGGAGGTTTTTTTTACAGTGAGAGTATGGAACCTAAATGTAAACATTGTCAATTTATCAAGAAAATCAGTTTTAACCAGTGCTATTGACTTTAATGAAGTATTGAGTTTAATTGAGCAATCTTGACAGCCCCTTTTTTATTAATATGGCTGGAAACATTCTTAGTATTTCATATAGATGTTCCATCTCCCTGCTGTTTATCCATTGGGATTCCATATATCCCCTGTCCCATTAACACTGTTAGGGGGCTGCTATTGGTCTGAAACCCACATATACCTCGAGTGCCTCATTTAGCCAGTACATCATTTCACTGCCCACATCCCAAGGGAGATCGGGTGTTCACTCTAAAGGTAGGTTAAGCTGATGGTTAACAAAGAACGCCTCGGAAGCATGTTTTAATTTCCCCGATTACCTGTATGCTTTCTGCTTATCTTTTCATTGAATGTCCCAGGAGAGGGGGAAAGTAGAGGGAGCGAAAAAGAGAATGAAGTGGAACCCCTGAAGAGTTTAATTACTGATTGGAGCTTCCACCAAGACTCCTCAATGCTCGTCAGAAAGTCTGCAATGCCTTTTAATGCCCTCCCCTGCTGCTTTGTTTTATATGCATAAAGGATGCAAATGAGCCACTTAGTAACCACATCAATTACCCACCTGGTCTCTTATTAAGGCAATTGTGTTGTTTGCAAAATGATCGTTACAAGCAAGCAGAGATGAACGGGACTTGGAGCCGCTTAAGACTGTCGCATTAGAATGTGCTGTGGAACCAATTAGGGCAAAAGGCCTTTGTCTTTAGAGACAGAGGGGAAAAAAGGAAAGGGGTACAGAATAATAACATTAACTCACTGGTATTGCGCTGGGCACACAGTGCATGTAATGACTCCCCTGTATGTCCTGAAGCAGTAGCTGGCAAAAGGCTTCCTCAGGTTCCAGGAGGGGTGAGTGAAGTACCAACAGCATTTTGTCACAGCTGCAAGTGTAGTTTGCTAAACAAAATACATAAATCACAGTCAAACACACAGAGTCACGACTGTTACAAGCTAGACCACTTCAAGCCAGCCTGCATCTGACCACATATGTTAGAGTGGGTAGATTTTCCATAATTATACACAAACTTTCATCAATCAATCATGGACAGGAATATTAGGACAGTCATGGTCACTTCCTGACACTAGACAAACAGGCAATGCAAACATACCAACAGAGAGGTTGAGGAATGCACTTTTGATTGGCAAAATATAGGGTACATGCTCTGTTTTCTTTGTAAAGTTCTTACTTCTTTATTTATGTGGATGAAAGAGAAAAATGGAAAATCTGCACTAATGTTTGAGCACTTAGCATGTTCCTAGTGACGGAGAGATGAGAGCGTTTGATAAGTGAGAGCAAATAAACAGAGGTCCTGCTGAGAGAGACAGAAAGAGAGAGATGACCTCTCTGTGCATATTGAAAGCAGTGCTTTAGATGTAGATGAAAGACGCTTTAAAGTGTAGACTTAAGGGCTGCTAATTGAGCACCGCATTGTGCAACATTAATCTAAACACATCTCACAGTATCGCTAAGAGAAAGTGGACAGTTTATCTTCCTCCAGTGCTTATCTGAGGTTCCATCTCGCAGGAGTATTCAGCTACAACCTCTATTCAGGTTCACTGCAGTGCATGACTGGTTTTTACTTTTTTCAGTTGTCAGCTGAAGCAGATGAATTCCAGTTGCCTGTCATGGCTTGGCCAAAAAATACCAATACAGATCACCACAGCACATAAGAACACTATGATATTAAAACCCAAATAAAAGGTCCTTGATCTTAAACTCTAGCAATATGTCCTCGGGCCTGCAAAATAAAATGTACATATCTGAGAACATAAAAGGGATTCCTTCCAGACATAATCATTAATATCTCTCAGAGAGTAACAATTGTGTTGTATTAGATCTCTGCAAGGGTTTTAATACTATTTTATTGTTAGTCCTTTTTCCCAACGTATCGAGAAAGATAATGTTAAGCTTCCTCTCCTACTGTTAATGACTTAGAGGCTGGATTGGTGGTCTAATCAGCCAGACAGACTACTAATGTATTTAAGAATTATCAGCCAATCATGTTTTTTCATTCAAGGACTTTCAGTGGATAGTCCTTCAATGGTTTTCAATGGTTCCATTCAGATGCTTGAATTGGAAAACAGCAGCAGTTCTGTGCTACATCCCTTTACTAAAAGAATTACAGTAAACCTGTTATATGTTATTTTTACAACTAATGTTATACTAGCCTAGTGCTAACATACTTCAAGAATCCCAGAGTTGCACTAAGAGAAAGTAGCTTTATTGTATACTTTCTATACATTTTTATTGTTCAAATAATTCTTACTTTTAAGTGTTACCTACTTTTATTTTCCCATTATCATTTTACAGCCTCATAGCTCATTTTTCCATGTTTCAATGCTTTTAAACCAGTTGACAAAAATATTCCTTATTTTTTTTAATAACGTACATTAACATACTTTCCTTCCTCAGTTCCCATTACTGAGATATGAGGTTTTGTTACAACAGTGATAATATGTAGACCCAACACAGTTTCATTTTTGGCTCATCAAGGATCATAACAGAAAATATTGATTGATAGTCTTCCTCAGTATTATGTACGATCCAGCCCCGGTTTTACTTATAAGGCGCCCGTTCATTTGCTCTGTTGAAACACTTTATGCTCTGACCCCAATGTACCCTGTTATACAGGAAAAGGGCAAACTGTTAGACTGAGAGCAGAAGCCATAATTCACCTTTATTTTTAGACACCGGTAATATGCTCTCTCTTCCTCTTTTCTTTCTCTTTCACTGTCTGCCTCTTCCTTACATTGCCTATTCTCCCTCACAGGTGACATAGGCAATCAGCCTTTGGTATCCGGCTCTCTGCTATTTCAGTAGAGGTGACATGCCTCATATGATCTGGACCCTATATGGCATGATGGCCGTTCTGGATATCGAGACCTCTGTGTAGAAACTGAGGGATGGAGGAAACTAGGTGGGTGAGGGAGGAGAAGCTGAAAATGAGGGTGAAACTGATCTGCCATTATGGCCCAGCCTGATGGCCCAGGAACCAGCGCAGACATACACATCCTCTCTAGTCCCTTTCAGAGCTCCATTGATGGCATTGGTTACAGGAATGACCCGTCTGACATACTACAGCAATTAACCTAAATACATACAGGATGGAGGGAGAGCTGCTGTGTGTACAGGCATGCTTGCATGTGTATGTAGTCTGTGGTCTCTCCCTGATGCTGATTCATGATGGTTTAACCCCTTAAACTGCAGGTTCAGGATTCATTTATTAATTAAATGGGCCATTTCACCATTTCTTTGATTTCTCATTGAATCTTCTTTTCTCTGAGGTTCCCCCTAATGGTATTTGTATAGCTACCAAAAAGAATAAAATTCATTTTTACCATAATCCTCTTCATTCATAACATATCTGTTACTGTGCATTTAAAACTGATATAT